>CM044104.1:19671040-19708241 GCA_024174645.1 Lemna minuta
TTCACCACTATACTTCCTTTTTCGTTATAATTTCATAAAGTTGGTGAGTTTGGTATTAGTTTTGACACGAATGAGTGTGTATTCAACGAGCGTGCCAATTCTTTCAGTCACACGTCACCTATGCATAAAGAGAGAAAAACAGTCCCACATGACAGAAATCAAGACAAAAAAGCATGTATATAAGTAGAGAAACCTTAGTAGGTTAGCAAATATCTATTAATGGATGGTTAACTCACGAATGACGCATGTATACATGCACACATGTGCGCTATGTGTTGCCCACACAGGCTGCCACATGATGACACATAATATGCTCAACTACGGGAACTTCCATGCTAACACGTGATATTTATCAATTTTTAAAATATTTTTAATTCAAAATAAATCCAAATAAATTCAAAAAAAAATTAGAAAAATTCCATAAAAATTCCTAATAATTATAAAATTCATAAATTTTAAAATATAACTCCAAATCAATCCAAATTTGTCTTATTTGATCAGAAATTAAATAATCTATCATTATAAAAATTCAAATTTAATAAATAACAAGAGAATAAATATTATTTCAAAACTATACTCATTTCTTTTGGAAAATAATGCTAAAAAATAAATGAGTGCTTATAAAAAATTTCTCTTATTATTTAACATTAAAACCCAATCATAATCTCAAATATAAAGTGGGAATATTCTACTCTGATATATTTCTTTTTAATTATTTATGACTATCCCTAAAAATAGTGCATTTTGATATTATAACTTAAATTATCATAAAATGATAGATATATACACCCAAAACATGCTAACAGGCATAAGAAATGAATTTTTTATGCCTTAGTTTTTATTAATAATCATATAATTACATATATAGATTGCATGTTATCACACGCCCAATTTTAAAATATTACAAATTCTCTCTCCTCGACGGAAAATATCTTCTAGGATGATTTGAGCAATCAAATTTTTTAGGCATCTCAATCCTTGAGTCTCTTGCTTTCTTTCTCTTCTATACGCATTTCCATGTCTAAGGAGTGTTTGAAAGTGAGATTTTGTTGAGAGAATCGGGAGACGTCACCTCTTGAATACTGGATTTTTATTTTTCGAAACACGAAGTGAAACACCTTGATCTGATAGTGAATTAGATCATTTTGACCACAATTTTGGGTTAGATTATGTGTTTTCTCCCTAGTATTTCTTCCTATAACATTATATTTTAATTTTGAATAGTAGATTAGTCAAATTTTATAAAATTTCTTCTATTTTTTTCTCTTTGCGATAGAATTTTCTACCTAGATTTCGTTCATTGATTTCTCAATGAATAGTGATCCAAATCGAGCGATTTTTATTCTCTGGATTTTTCTTGTAATATTCTTTTCAAATCTTTTAAAATACTTAATTTCTCAACCCAATTTATCATCCGATTTGATCGAATTTGAAAAATACCTAAAAGATTATCAATTTCTGCATGGATTCGACCCTTATTTACCATTACACTATGTAATTCTTGATTAAAGCTTTAAATTGGTGAGTTTGGTAATTATTTTGACATGCATTTAAGTGTTTTCAATGACTGCACGAAAACCCATCGTCAACTTACACTTCATCAAGGAGAAATTATGTCTTATTTTGCTTATAATTTATCCTCTAAGTACTTTAAAAGTTCCACCAGTGAGATATTTTTAAATCCACAAAATTTGACCAGCTATAATATCTTTCGAACCAAAGATCTGAGTAACTAAAGCTAATAGCTATGATCAAATGGAATGCTTGATTTATTTCACTTTCTTCAAACATCTACTATGAAGGTATATAGGGCATTTCTATGTGATCCAACAGGATGCCAAATGGATATTATCAATGACACGATTTGGATCTCCAGAAATGTCTTAATCATGGACTACTTATTGTGATTCCTAGTAATCAAATCGTAATTAACGAAACCATCATGACTCTCATTAAAATCTCTTCCACATAAGATAACTGCTGAGTATACACAATAACGCTTTCCTTCCGCATTAGAGGCATGAGTTTCTACCTTCTCTACCTCTTTCCTCTCCCATACTATTTTAATTTGTCCACTTCTCCTCTGCTCTCCCCCGTTACTTCCTCATTCTCCTTCCCATTTTACTGAACCTCTTTCTGTTCTTCTTCAAGACGCAGAGCCTTCAATTAGTATAATCGATGGCTCCCCATACATTCATCCTAAAAAATTTGCTCTCCATTATCTGCCATGCCCAATGAAGCAGCAACGCCAAAGACGTTGCCCATCTATCAAAATGCTGTCAGGAGCACGAAAAGGTAGAGATTCAAGAATTAGTCAAAACACCTCCTTTTCCTTCGGTCAACAATTCTCAAAGCGGCAGGGCAATGATAAAGTTCACGCTTCTCTTCTGTATTCGGGCAATATGCTATCGTGTCCACGCACAAACACACCGCGAAAGAGAGCAGTTTCGTATGCGGGAGCTACTTCACATATTCTGGGTTCATATTGACTTGATCTCTGTTCCAGAGAGAGAAAACGTGAGGGAGACTTGTGAATTCATTCAACGCCTCAACTTTTTCCTCAATCCAGAATGATGGGTTGTGCTCCGGTAGAGGGAGAAGAGAGAGAGGAGGGAGAGGGAGAGAGAGAGAGCAAAGAATTAGTCGAGATGCATCTCCTTTTCTTTCAATTTACCATTCCTAAGGTGGCAGGGCAACGCAAAAGTCGTTGATCATATTCTGGGTTAGCCTATGATGGTTCTGAAAACTCTAATGACACTGTGAGTGCTCTGCTCGAACTACCCTACAACTAGATTTTTGCTGCAATGGAAGCTGACAGCGACGGGGGAGGGAGAACGTTTTATCCACCACCCATCTGCCTTAGGGTTGCCCTCCCCTACTCTCTCCCTTTTTCCCCTTCTCTCTCTTTCTCTCTCTAGAAAAAGCCATCTCTCCATCGAGAAGAAGGGCTCCACTTGCTCCCCTTCATCATTCTGTACCCTCCTTTTACCCGTGAGATTCTCTCTCTATCTCTTTCTCTTGAGTTTGGTTGGAGCATGCAGCGGCCAGCATGACGGAGGTAACAAAGAGAAGCCGTCATTGTTGATCAAGGACAGCTAAGCGATCTCCATTAAAGCATCTCAAGGGGGCCTCACTGAAACCCTAATGGCGTTCTCGCAAAAACCTCTCGTCGTCTTCTTCTTCTTCCTCCTTGTCGTCACCTTTCTCTTCTCTCACGTCCAAGCTAGAAAAACCCACCATCGAAAAAAACACAAACACAGAAGCAATCCTCACATTCCTTCTCCTCCTCCATTTTGCCCGCCCGAATCCGGTATTGTTTTTAACGTAAAGTCCTTCGGGGCTGCCGGCGATGGCGTTGTTGATGACGTCAGGGCCTTCCAGTTGGCGTGGACAGCTGCCTGTAACGCTGAGGGAGGAGCCCTCCTCGTTCCTAAGGGTTATTCTTTCATGATCACTTCCCTTATTTTCGCTGGTCCTTGTCGTGGGATCACCACATTTCAGGTGAGGAATCGGCAGTAGAAAATTCAGAACTCTTACGGGCTCATTTTCCCTGAATTCTAGAATGTGAAGTTTCATGGGTTTTCTTCTAGTTCTTGTTCTTATTCCTGTTCTTGTTCTTCTTGTTCTTGTTCTCCTTCCTTCTCTTCATTTTATTCTTCCTATTCTTTTTCTTGCTCTTCCATGGCTTCTTCTCCATCATTGTTATCATCACCATCTTCTTCTTATTCTTCATTTGAACTCGTTCGTCTTCTCCTTCTTCATATTTTTCATTGGCATTTCTTCTCTTTCTTCAATTTTATCTTCCTCTTTGTCCTCTTCTTCAATCTAAGGTCGAGGGGACCTTGACGCCGCCAGATGGGCCAGACGAGTGGCCGGCGAACAACAGCCGCCGTCAATGGCTGGTCTTCTACAGAGTCAACGGATTCATAATGAGAGGAGGAGGACTGATCGACGGTCGTGGAGAGAAGTGGTGGAATCTACCCTGCAAACCCCACAGAGTAAGCTGAAATCAGTCGAGTTGACTTTTCGTATCCGAGTTTTCTACGCCCTCATCGTCAACTTTCATCCAGGGAGACAGCGGGTCAACGCTTCCGGGGTCGTGCGACAGCCCTGTGGTGAGAGAGCCTAGAAGAGAGGTTAGAGAGAGAAAGTCCTTCTGATGAGAGAGACTCTTTGGTGCGCAGGCGATCAGGTTCTTTGAGAGCTGGAACTTGACCGTTGAGGGGTTGAATGTCCGGAACAGTCCGCAATTTCACTTCAGATTTGACGGCTGTAGGAACGTCGTCGTCGACTCCGTCACCGTCGACTCTCCGGCGACCAGCCCCAACACTGACGGGATACACCTAGAGAATTCCAACTCTGTGGGTATCTATAATTCAGTTATATCTAACGGTAAAAACTCGCCTATTTTCTCTCTCTAGAAATTAATGTTCATACTCTAGGTGATTCATTTTTCCTTCATTAATGGAGATTAATAGATGGTCTGCTACCATGGTGTCTAATCTCTTGAACAAGCAGGCGATGACTGCATTTCCATAGGCGCAGGAAGCTTTAACGTGGAAGTTTTCAACGTCACATGCATCTTCGGGCATGGAATAAGGTCTCTCTCTCTACCCCTTTTCCTTTCCCTATGTCTCTTTTCTTCCTCCCACCCCACATCGTCTCTTTTCCTCTTTCTATCGATCCCTTTATTTCTTTTCCCTCTCGACCCATCCTGTCTTTGACCTTGCTCTACGTATATCGCTCTTTTACTCTATCCTATCCTCGGTTATTCTCTCTCTCTCTCCTCCCCCCCTCTCCCTCCATCTTCCCCATCATCTCCCTCCCTCTCTCTCACTCTCTCTTTCCACTTTGTCCCACCTCCGTCCCCCCTCTCCCTTTCTTGTCATCTCCCTCTCTCCCTTCTCAATTCTCTCTCCTTTTCGCACGCTCTGACTTTTGATTGTTTTCCAGCATAGGAAGCCTGGGGAAGCTAAACTCTAGGGCATGCGTCACCAACATCACAGTGCACAAGACAACACTGATGCACTCAGATAACGGAGTAAGAATTAAAACATGGCAAGGCGGATTCGGCTCCGTCTCAGGCGTAACATTCCAGAACATCCAAATGGAAGCAGTCAGGAACCCCATCATCATAGACCAGTTCTATTGTCTCACCCACAGCTGCCCTAACCAGACGACCGCAGTCCACGTCTCTCATATCTCCTATTCCACCATTAAAGGAACTTACGATAGCAGAAGCCCAGCCATGCATTTTGGCTGCAGCGACGCCGTTCCCTGCACAAACGTAACGTTAGCTGAAATCGAGCTTCTTCCCGCTGTTGGTGACCTAATCGTTGACCCCTTTTGCTGGAACGTCTATGGAGATAGTCAAACGTTGACTATTCCTCCTGTTTCCTGTCTCATGGAGGGTTTACCGAGGAATGTCTTGGAGAGCGACGTGGAGAAATGCTATTAAATAAGATTGGCTGCTTGTATAGCGTGCCCTGTCAGAGACTCAAGTTGGCCGTCCGCTCCGTGATGGTCGATGGAATTTGATCGCGGAGATTTGTGATGTGAGAGAAAGCAAAATTATTATAAGAAAATGTTGGCTGATAATTTACTCATTCCTGATTGGATGTGATTACTAATTATTCTCTCTCTACATATTTTTCTTTTTTTCTAATTATAATTATCCTCTCCAATGTACTTGCATACGTGCTTTATAATTCAATCTTTGCATACGAGCGCACGGATCACTCGATCTTTACGCGATCTTTTCAAGGATCTTTGCTCTCTCTGTCCCTCTGTGATACACATCTCTCTCTCATTCCTTCGTCTCCATGAGAACAAACGGTATTCATCTCTCTCTCTCTCTCTCTCTCTCTCCCCTTACTTTCAGTTCTCCTTTTCTATCTCGCCCTCTATATCCTTCTCCATTGATTCAAAGAAGTGAAGCAAAATGTATGAAGGAAGAGAGAGATGAATTCGGTGCTTCGCCTCTCTCTCTCTCTTCTCCCTACCTCCCGTCCGTTCAGCCCCTCCCAATATCGAAACCTCCATCTCACTCTCTCTTTACAGACATTCGACAACAGTGATTCCTCCCCTCTCCCTCTATATTTTTTTCCTCATTAACCTGAGCCCTAAATTCTCTCTCTTTCTCTCTCTCTCTATCCTTAATTTCATCATAGTTCACTCATCTAAACCCCAAAGTAATCACCCGCGTCCATAGTCAAAACTAGCTTCTGCTCCCCTGGCTTCACGCCTCTGAGTCACACTCCTGAGTGGCGCAATAACAGAGCGCCTTTGTCCGGCGATGACGAAACGTAATAATTGTCAGCAAATCATTCTTCCCGAGTTTGCACACGCCTCCCCGTAGATTCTCACCATTGGCTCATATTGGAAACAATCACTACATTCTGTACTTCTCTTTCTCTCCCTCCTATCTTCTACCTAAATCAATCACTGCGTTCTGTACTTCTCTCTCCCCCCCCCCCCCTCTTCTACCTCCAAATCTCCATTATCATCACCTGCTTTATGTTCCGAATAGTTCAACTTCTTATCTTCTTTGTCGGTTGTTGACCTCGGAAATGTTGAAGATTCAAAAGTTTAACCAGAGAAGATGAGAAAACGGGTGGGAATGGAAAACCCACCTTGCGAAACACGCGCGAGAGTTGACTGGAAGATATGACAAGATCAAAACTCCAGATACCCATTACAGACACCGAGGTGTGAGAGAGAGAATGCCGGATACCTACTTGAACACACCGGTCGGTAATGGTCTCACTTGCAAGGAATTTTCTGCAGCGAAAAGAAAAGCCTTTATTAGCATGCTATGTTATTGTCCCTTTCTCTCTCTTGTTTTAGACATTCGTGTCCCCCACCATTGAAGAACATGTCAAATGCGAATCTTACAGCGCAAGAATAATTATTGGATAAAAAAGGGAAATCCACGCCGAAGATCAGCTCCACAAGGAAGAGACGATTCAGATCAGAATCCAAGAGGCGCCCAACGTAGATGATCATGGATCGAACCCCTCTTTAGACTTTGTGTTGATATCTCATTTATTCCCCAAATGAGTTCACTGAATCGGAAACAAGACTTTGTAGAGAGAGAGGTGATCGGTGCTACGGGAACGCTGCAAAAGGTAGAAGAAGAATTCTTAAAGTTTCTATTCGCTTCGCCGCACGCGCAGCGCTCTCTCTGTCTCTCTCTGTGTCGTACTTTGGAATCCATAGATTAACGCTTTGGCTCGGTAAAGAGTTTTGGCATCTTCTGAAAGAAGAGCTCGTTGGGCGACTAGAGTGCGAAGTCAGCGGTGCTGTAAAGCTCAATATTGTTAGTCAAAATTAATGTTTGGATTTATCTGTTAATAAATAATTTATCAAGGTTTCCATCTCCATCTTTCTACCTGTAATCAGATCTATTTGTTTATCTACTTATCTCTCTTTCTCTCTCAAGTAGCTTAACCTTTTCCATTGATGCCTCTACGTGTCCGTGCAAACCTTAGAGATTTCCACTCATCCTGTCCACACTACAGGGTAGGATTGAGGGAGAGGGTAAGAGAGGTGTAAAGTTTCATAGAGAAGCCCTTCAAAACTTTGAAATAGAATTTGTAGGAGTGGAATAAAGCCCACAAATAGATGCTGCTTTTCAATGATTTATATTGCTGACCAAGTAAATAACATGTTAAACATAATGCACGGAGTGATGTATGCCTTTTTCATTTGACTAACCATGACCATCCTCCACTTGGAGAATATTCCTGGCTATTTTTCAATACAAGTATAAATTAAAAACATTTCTGGGTTTTTAATAAACGTAAGCTCAGTCTTATTTGAATGTCAATTTTTACAAAACCCATGGGTATCTTATGTCTTTATTGGTTGTTAGGTGTCTAACAAGATGAATCCGCAAGGTCATTGAATACACTCGAAGACGTGTCAAAAACAATTCCAAACTCGCCAATTTTGAGAAATAATTACGAATGAGATAGTATAATTGTGAATTAGGGTTGAATCCACAGAGAATTAAGGTATTTTTGAGGTGTTCTTAAAAATTCGATCAAGTCAAATAATGAATTGAGGTGAGAAATTAGGAATTTTGATTAATCTATGAAGATAACTAAAAGACCGAATCCACTAAATAAAAATCACACGATTTGGAACAAGATCCGCAGAGAAATCAAAGAGCAAAAATTAGGTAGAATTTTCGAACGCGAAGAGAGAGAGAAAACTGAAATATAATATAAAATTAACTTAATCTACAATTAAAAATTGAAATCTAATGCTATAGGAATAAAATTAGGAGGAAAACTCTAATTCTAACTTGAGATAGCACTTGAGACGATTTTTGGCATTCAAGAAGGAAATTCTCCCTATTCTCTCCACAAAATCTCACTTTCAAACACTCATTGGATGTAGAAATTGATCTAAAAGACAAAGAAAGCAAAAGATTCAAGGATTGTGATATCCAAACAGTTTGATTACTCGAACTACCCCTGAATGGTTTACATAGTCAAAGAACATGTGTATTTATAGGCTAAATTGGGCGTGGCCATTAGATTTGGCTTTTCATCTTCAATCAATGGCTTAGATGAAATGCTTGGATGTGAATCGTTGTCATTAAGTCTTGTTCGTTCAATCGAAGATGGAGTGCTCAGATTTTGCCATGTCGCACGTGAAGAAGAAGCGCCGTGCGATTGTGTCCATTTGATTGTGATCGTGAGATGTCGCCACATGTCCATCGAAGTCTATCGAGCTCATTTAATCTTAGCTTTTATTACTCTTCAGATGAACGACTAAGATTAAGCTGTTTTAAAAATGAATCGTCACCCAACCAAAGTGCGCCGAGTACACCCTCACTTAAGTGAACATCAACAGCTTTGATTAAGTGTGCAAATCAAACGCTTCCCATCATGCCACGTCACTTGCGAAGATATAAAAAGAAAGATAGTCCTCTATGATAAAAATAAATGTGATCTGACGGGTATATAAGTAAAGTACATATAATGGGTTAGCAAAAATCCTTAATAGATGCTTAACCCACTAATTACACTTTGCACACACAGAGACACACATGCACACACATGCATACACATGGACACGCATACACACACGTGCTCCACGTGGTGCGTATACATGTCGCCACATGGCGACACGTCATTCCGCTGCTGGATTAGTTGCCACATCAGCGCACGATAAAAACTTATTTTTTTATTTTAAAAAATCCAAAGAAATCCAAAATATATTCAAAAAATTCTAAAATTTTTAGAAAAACCCAATAAATTAGAAAATTCATATATTTTAAAATACGACTCCAAATTAATCCAAATTTATTTGTTTATATAAGAAATTAAATAATCTATCATTTTAAAAATTCAAATTAAATAAATAACAAAAGAATACATTTTTATTTCCAAAATACACTCATTTCTCTTAGAAAATAAAACATAGATATATAAATGGGTGTATAAAAAGTATTTTCTCATATTATTTAACATTAAAACTTAATTATAATCTCAAATCTAGATGGAAATAATCTTCTTTAAAATAAATTCTTTAAGTATGCATAATTATCACTAAAATGATGCATTTTGAGATTATAACTTAAAAGGGTATGAAACGATAGATATACACTCAAAGTATGATAACATGCATAAGAATAGAATATTGTATGCCTAAATTTGCATTAATAATCACATAATTACATGTATAAATTGCATATTATTAGTGTCTCATGTACAACACCACAATGTGATCGCACGTTTGAGATGTTAGGCTACAATCAAAGGCTGAATTTGGAAACTTGTTTAATAAGCCTTTGATTATTTACACCATCAAGTAAAAGTGAAGCAACAAAAAAATTAATCAAAAATTTATCAATAATACTCATGGTTTGCACAGAGAAAGTCTAGCCTTATGATACAAATCTAAATATATTTATAATCAAGAATTAAATAGTATAATGGTGAATAAGGGTCTAATCAACGAAGAAGTAATAGATTTGCAAAATATTACTTCTAATTCGACCAAATCGGACAAGGAATTGATGTGAGAAATTAGGAATTTTTCTTAATTTTAGAAAGAGAATCTAAGATGAATCCACATAATAAAAAATCACCTGATTTAGATCAGTATTCGTGGAGAAATCAAGGAGTGAAATCAAGATTGAAAAATCGATCGCAAAGAGAAAAAAATAAAAAATAATCTAAAATTCAACTAATCCACGATTCTAAATTAAAATCTAATGATATAAGACAAAAGATTAAGAGGAAAATACATAATCTAACTCAAAATCATGCTCGAAATGATCTAATTGATCGCCAGATCAAAAGCTTTTCATTCCGCAATTTTGAAAACAAATTTTAGAATTCAAGAGGTAAAATCTCCTTATTCTTTAAATGAAATTTTATTTAAAGCACTACTTGGACGGGGAAATGAGTCTAGAAGAGGAAGAAATTGAGAGATTTAAGAATTGAGATGTCTAAATAGTTTAATAGCTCGAAACATCTAAAATTACATTTGGGTATGACCGTCGCATTTGGCGTTTGATCTTCGATCAATAGGTGAGATAAAATGCTAGGATGCGAATTGTCGTTAATAAGTTGCGTTTGTTCGATTAGAAATGGAGCGCCCAGATGAAACCATGTCATCGCGTGAAGTTTGATCATCGTGTAACACCTACCATTTGATCTTCATCAAACGCCTAAAATGTCGTCATGCCTTAGGCATTTTGTGATTATAACTTAAAAATACATAAAATGATAGATATGCACCCAAAGTATGATAACATGGATAAGAATGAAATGTTTTAAGCCTTAGTTTGTATTAATAGTCACATAATTACATGTATAAATTACATGTTATCATTAAGCACCTTGTTAAGGGTATATGCTAACCATTAATATTGCGTTTACTTTTATACTCGATATTTTCTATTATTTTTCTTGTGTGGGACTATCTTTTTATTTTTATCTCTTCGCAGGTGACATGGCTCTATCACAATCATTTGATTGGCAGAAATAAAAAGGATTTGATCTCAGCCCATCATTCTCACGTAAGTGAGGGGGGATACATGGCAGCATCTAAGTGGATGATGATTCATTTTATTAAAAGGGATCAATCCTGATCATTCATCTAAGGAGTTATAACGGCTAGGATTTGAAGAGCCATCTGAAACGTCAATGCAATCACGATTTGACGGACGAGATTTAGCAACGCTCTCTCTTCTTGCGATTATGTGGTGCGATCCTGATGCTCTGATGAAGATATGACGGCCAAGATATAACTATAAATAATTTTCCTCTTCGGATTCTATCGTGACCGTTGATCTCATCCAGGAGAAGATCCGCTGGTCACACCCCATTTCAAATTATTATAAATTTTGTCTCCTTAATGGAAAATTTATTATTGGATATTTCAAGTAATCAAACTATTTAGACTTCTCAATCCTTGAATCTCTTGATTTCTTCCTCGTTTAGACTCATTTCCACGCCTAGGGAGTGCTTGAAATCAAGATTTCATCAAAAGAATAGGGAGATTTCACCTCTTGAAGGTCGAATATTTTTTTTCAAAAATGCGGATGGAAAAGCTTTTGATCCAATGATCAATTGGATCATTTCGAGCATGATTTCGGGTTAGATTATGTGTTTTCCTAGGGACATATCTTCTGTTAGGGTTTGATGCTCAATAAGCTTTCAAAATTTTGATCAAAATATTGAACATAGCAGAATTCATTAAATCAAATTTTCAAAATATGGAAGCCCCGAGAACCAATAATCCTATCATATGATATATATCAAAATACATATAAGGTTTATTGAATAAGTTCTCAAAGTTTTTCAAGTGACCAACTTTTAGCAATATCCACACGATCTTCTTCAACACTCTTCATTACGAGGTAAAGAAAAGAAAGGATAGAGTTTCTCATAAGGTTTTCATGAGCACCTTGAGTTTTGATCATTCTCTCCTTACTTGTAGGCATTGAGTGTTTAAAATTTTCACAAAAATCCTTAAAATTATATCTATATCTACTAACGTCTATAGACTTTATGTGTATAACCTTCCAGGACCATATATCTTTCTAATTCATAATCTTATAGACCCAATAATGCTTATTGGTCAACCTTATTAATCATTTAGTTTGAAATATAGATTATGTAATTTCTGGTCTATTTAGCCCAATTATTAAGTTTAGTTGTAAGCTCATTGAGTGTTGAACTACACCTTGTGTTTTAGGAGATACAGAGTGTATACAAACTCATGTATATAACACTTCCATCATCAATTACCATATACATATAATCCTTTGTTTGCGTGAAACTCATGAATAACTTAGGGTATTGTCAACTATCAAACCCTATTTGGTCGCTCAATACACTATTCATTTGTGGACGAAATCATCGAAAAAACCTTCTCGAATATTTTTATTACATAGGCCAAAGATTTCATTGGACTCATTCTTTATGCCAATCTCCTCAAAATGCTAAGGACGAGAAATTATATCTTAATTATATAATCACCTTCGTGGACTTTATGTTGTATCTAATATATGATATTTTAGAGATCTCATGGCCACGGATTCATAAGTCATAATTAAAATATTGACATCCATTCAGAATATGTCTTTGGTATCCTAGGTATAAAGACCACTTACACAATTGTGATACGAATAAACTTGATTGACAATTAGGTATAATATTATTCAAGGGTTTATAAAGATCAATTCAATGAACTCTTTTTCCTAAGAGCACTCATTATCTATCATTGGTGTCCACATAATAATTATCGAGATATATATCATACTCATCATATAAGTTAAATCAAATAGTTCTATTCTTTATTAATATTTTGATGTTCTTCTTTTATATCCCCCGAAAAAGAATATTTAGAATATATTTTTAAATACTATTGATAATTATATTATGATCTCATCATAATTCACTTAGATATTGTGTATGCTTATGAACTTCATTATGAGCACCACAGAAGAATTATAATGAATTAATTTCATTTGAATGAATATAAATAAGACATAGAAGTGTGATTCTCTTGTAGGCCACATACTATCCATCATCTTCATAAAAGATGACAACAAAGGTGACAATTATCAAGGAAAGAAGTCTAATCAAGGGATTATCCAAAAATAATCATAAAATCATATGCCCCAAATGGGTGGTCTGACAATATGAAAATCTTACAATACATAATGAAAATTGAAGAAAATGGCCATTCCATTAAGGGTGCAAATAATAGTATTGATGGATAGAAGGTTACAAGGAAAACTAGGAATATTAAGGACATCTTTTTGGGTAAGGGGGTAGATAGTTTTGGCTGAGGTTTACCCTTTGACAAAGCATGAGTAACCATAATTAATGGATTCAAATGAATAGGCAACGGTAGGAGTGAATGAGGATAGAATGAAAGGGGTTCCAGTCATATGGCCAAATGTCCTTGGTGATGCAGGACGGGTGGTGAGAACCCTCGTGCCTGATCAATATAACCAAGGCTAACTGAAGATAGGGCAGTCAAACCTAGCCTATGGGTAGGTGATAACATGTATATTTAACTAAAATTCTGATCTTATTTAACTAATATTCATGCTTATTTTATATAATTATGATGCATGTTATCATAGTTTTCATGAATTTTCTCCATTGGCATGTCATTCTACTAAAGTTCATATTTATGCATTATTTAGGGTTAATTATGTGCTTTATGGATGTTTAATCTTTTACAAGTTTAAATAAATAGAAATTAATTACTTTACTTAATTTACTTTGACTTTAGAATATGATTAAAAGGATTAATTCCAAGAAAAGAATGATTAGATGATTTAAAGAAAGAATTCTTAATGAATTACTTAATATTATTTTCAATCCATCGCATTTTCTTGTTTGAATTTATAGGTGGTATAATATTAAAGATAAAGAAATTTGTGATCCAATGGAGAAAATTTGAGTAAAAAAGGAGTTATATTTTTAGAGATATTAATTTTGGATTTTTTTGGATTTTTCAAGAATTTATTTTGATTTTTTTAAGGAATTTTTCTGATTTTTCAAAGGGTAAAAAGGGGTTGTTTTATCATGCGAGACCCGCAGGGATGCGACGTGGCACACAAGGCCATGCGGCAGAGCCACGAAAGCCCACGCGGGCGCATGCATGGCGCGGACGCGTGGCAGGGCCACACGAGTCCACGCGGATGCCTGGGTGGTGCCACGTGGCAAATGTGTCTTTGGGATGGCAGGTGATGGGCCCACGGGTATAATGGCCCAAGTTATATAGTTGGGGCGGTAACGAAAATGCGTTAGAACACCCCAGATTTTATACTCACCTATTCCAGTCTTTTCTCCTGTGTGGGACTAATCTATTTCTTAAGTTCGCAGGACACATAGCGAAACGTTGGCACATCAGATCAATCGCATTAAATCGCAAGCGTTAATCGGGTGGATTCCTGTCCACCTGATCAGCATAAGGACACGTGCTCTAATCGTGACTTAAGTAATGGTGGACAGCGTCGATTCGATCACGTCATCAGCAAAGCTCAACGCGACATGTGGCCTCATCGAACTGATGCGAGTCATCGCGAATTCGGCGCATCGTGGGGAGACACATGGACGCATTGAGATGCTACAATCAAGATCGCACGGGAAAAAAATCGGGAGATCATGGGATCATGTCCCATGACGATTGTGCAATCGTGGCCGTCAATCCGTCTTCTCCGAATCAAATGGCCCACGATTTTGGCGCTGAAATCCCTTATAAATATCGATGTTCTTCGTTTGTATCTTAACTCTTGATTAAATAGTGAAGGAATTAAGCAGTTTTTGAGAAAAATCATGAGTTTTTCGTGATCCCCCCGCCTTTCGACTCGATTGCGATCCAATTGGGTGGGATTAATCACGAATCGTTGCTTGATTTGATCGAATTTTCTCCATGAACGCCGAATGTACGCCTAGGAAGAAACCGAGCAATACTCTTCAATCCGCGTGAATTGAAGCCAAATTTTCGCGTCAATTGGGTTAGTAGTGTGAATTGATTATTCATCTTGCAAAAATTTATATTTATATTAGATATAGGTAGTTAATTTTATCATTTTAGTTGGATTATTCTTCATTTTCGCCCGAATTTTGTTCAAATTTTAACTGATTTTAAAATAAGTATTTCTCCATGATCTTAAGTTTGAATCATTTAATTCTGGTTTCATTGGATTCCTTGTTTCATCAGCTTTCCGTGGATAGAAAAATCATAAAATTTCATCATTATTTGACCCCCTCAATTTAACATTTGACCATCTACTGTTCATTTTTAATTTACATTTAGGCATTGACTTGCAGGTGCAAGTACTTTTAAAATACAAGGTAAAATTTGATAATTTTGGTCTCTTTGGAATCCTCTAGTTGTTAGCTTTATATTCATATATTAATTGCAACATTTGGATATCATTTGGTTAGTCAATTTGAAGATTTACACCGAAGTGTTCATTTCGGGATTTTTCTGATCTTTGATTTTCAATAATTCAAAATAAATCCAATTCTTCTCGAAAAATCATGAATTATATATCAATAAATTTAATTTTCTCTCTAGTTTTTTAATATATAATTTTCTTAATATTTTAAGCTCTTTTGATTATCTGATATTACATAAAGTCAACTATTGGTCAAAGTCAACGCTTTGACCTTGACTTTTGACATTACTGCATTAAATCAGTTTCTTAATTCTTAAAATTTCTTATTTAGTATAGTTAAATCATTACCATTAATAAAATATTATTTTCATTTCTTAAAAACCCTAATTAAACCTAAGTTTGACCAAATCAACTCTGCGATCAAAGTCAACCGTGTTCTCTGGGGATTGACTCGATATTTACACGATACTTAATTTTATATCTTTGTTATTATAAATTTGGAATTATAAATTTTGTTTGACCAACGTTTATGTGATTTAACGACCGCATAAAACGCTTCGTCAGTAGGCGAGTCCTAGACCCTAAGTACGATATCTAACCAAAACCTAAGTGCAAACAAGCATGTTGATTAGCGGAGTCGACTCCGGGCGACCCGGGGAAACTCGCGATGATGGATAGGGTGAGATCCTTTCGGTCTACGTCCGGAGGCGTGGAAGTCACTCATCCTGGAGTAGCTTGAAGGCTGCAGCCCCACGGCCGATGTCGGACCTGATGTACACGTCAAAAGTCTCGAACCTATACTCGTACTAACCTGTCTAAGTCGTCCAATGGCTATGAAGACGAGTAAAGGAAAATGCTTCAAAAAGTAATTAAACTTTAAAATGAGGGGTTGAAGCTAACCTGCGGGGCGGGGTGCTCAGTGGGTCATGGCGTAGTGGAGAGTTGGCTCGGCAGCGTCGACCGGAGAAGGGGAGACGACAGCTCGATGTCAATCTTGGAAGCAGCGGAGCAGGTTCCGGGATAGGCGCGAGGAGGTGTCGCTCTCAGTAGCGACACGGATGGATCGGCAGAGGTGGGCTGGACCCATGACGTCGTCAGCAGGGCGCGTGCGGGCGCTATCAGCCAAGAGGGATGCAAACGCAACCAACTGGGCACGCTCAGGTGCTGGGTGGTACGGGCGATGGCGACCGTGTGTGGACTGATTAGGCACGGATCGGCGGGGGTGCGGGCCAACCGAATGCAGTTCGGCAGAGCACGAGTGGCCAGGTGGTCACGTGGAGACCACGGTCAACGGGGGCTGAATCGCGTAGCAGGGCAGCCGAGGCGCGACCAGGCGGCGTGTGGGGAGCAGTTGAAGGGGGTGATGGAGGCACGCCGTCGATGGGAGGGCACAAATCCGTGATGCAGAGCAGCCAGGGCGCGGCCAGGCGATGGGAGCAGATCGCGGGGCACGAATTCGATCACCGGTGGAGCGGCAGGTGGCGTCGATAGCAAGCTGAGCTCAAAGCGCAGGCGATCGAGCAATTTCCAACAAGAAATTCACGAATTCAAGAGGGAGGATTGTTGGGAAAATGCCGGATTGACGAGGTAGGAAATAGCAGATCGAGACGAAGGGCGTTGGGGAAGACGAGGAGTGCGGAAGGATGGGTTGACAGACCGAATTGGCAGGTCCATGGGGATAGGGCGGTGGGGGTGAGGGAGTGGGAATATCCGGCGAAGGGATTAATTGTGGTTGCGGGATGGGGAGGGGAAGACGATTGGACCCCGGAATGAGGAAGACGATGATGGGGGCGACGAATGAAATTACGACTGAATTAAATTCAGGTGGGGTGACGAAAATCAATCGGGCGAAGGCGGAATTTGTCAAGGCGTCGAGAGGAAATTCGTCAGGGCATCGATCGGATGTCAACAAGGGGGGACGGGAAGAGGGAAGGATTGATTGGGGAGGGTGTTCGGCTGGATGTGGGAGGGGTTCGGTGGGATGACGGGAGGAGGTCAGCGTCGAGGTCGCGGGAGGGCAGGGAAGTTTAGGCGACAAAATTGGAGAGAGCGGGGGCTCTCGAGACGAAATTGGCAGGGGGAGGCGCACGAGCGGGGAATCGGGTAGAATTTCGAAGGGCACAGATCGGGAAGGGATGACCGGGAATGGAGGGGCAAATTGGGAGAGGTTGAGGAATTAGGCGCGAATTCGGCAGTGCTCGGGAGAATTCGGCAAGGCAAGTGGGGCGATGCGGGGGATGTCGGGTTGAATCTGGCGGGGAGCAATGTGACGGGGAAGGGGAGATCGTCACGGGGAGCAAAGGAGCGAGGGGAAATCGGGAGGAGGAAGGTTGGGGGACGGGGAATTCAGGTGACGGGAGGGGTAAGGTCGAGGTTTAGTGATGCGGGACCATTTAGCTATTAGGCCCTAATTAGGATTAGTGGGCCATTTAGGTATGTTTTGTAATTGGCCCACGTGGGTCATGTTTTTGGCCCGTTAAGGCCCCCCCTTCCCTCTCCTATATAAGGAGAAAGGGATTCCCCGAGAGAGGGACGACGATGAAATTTGAGATTTGAAGAAGTTTGAGAATTTAGAGTTTAGATAGTTGTGTGGTAGAGAGAGTTTAGCCCCCTCCTAGATTTTCGGTGCTCTCCCTCGGCGGTGCCGCCGGCTCTCCGCCGTCTCCGTCGAGGGAGGGGTTCGGTTTCATTGATGCGGTGCTGCATCAAATTGGTATCAGAGCTATTTGGCGTTTTCGGCGCCTCTGTCGTTTGCAACGCCTCCGTTTCCGGTGACTCCGACCGCTTCCGCCGCTTCCGGCCGCTACTGGCGCCTCCGTCGGCTACCGCCGCCTCCGATCGCTACCGGCCTTCCGGTTTCTACGGCCACAACATGCCGCTTTCCGGTGCCTCCGGCTGCTTCGGCTTCTACCCGCCTATCTACGAAGACTACGGCCGCGGAACGTGCCCGCCACCGCCATCCTGCAGTAGAAGGGAGTGACTAACGCTCCCATGACCCCCTCGTCGCCCACAGCGGTCCGCGTGAACTGGTCCAGTCGGGCCGGCCGGACCGCCCACCAGCGGGCAAGGTGTCAGAGCCAGTCCTCCGTCTTCCCCACCGGGTTCGCGTGAACCGGTCCCGTCCGACCGGCCGGACCGCCCCATCAGCGGGCAAGGTGCCAAGGCAAGGCCTCCCCCCGTCTCCCGTACCGGCCCGCGTGAACCGGTCCAGTACGACCAGCCGGACCGCTCCAACAGCGGGAGAGAGGTCAGGGCCAGGCCCCCCCAAAAGGGCCCGAATAGCCTGCTCGTCTCGTAGCCCGCGCTCGCCGCTACGTCAGCCCACCGGCCAATGACAGCCGGCCCCGTCGCGATCGACATTGAAGCCTCGCCTCGCAGCAAGCGCCCGCCGCCTAAGTCAGCCTTCTGGCCAACCGCAGCGAGCCACGTCACCAGCTGTATCGAAGTAACCCGCCTCGCTGCCCGCGCCCGCCGCCTGAGTCAGCCCGCCGGCCAATCACAGCTGGCCACGTCGCCAGTGGCAGTAAAGCCGCCGTCTCGAAGCAAGCTCCCGCCGCCCACATCAGCCCACGTGGGAATCACTTAGCCAGTAGCATTTAAAGCCGCTGCCTGCGTCAGTCACTTAGCCAACCATCAGCGGCCACCTCACCAGCACCAGTGACGCCACCTGCCTCGCAGCACCGCCGCCTGGTCAGCCCACGTGGCCACGTCGCCATCGACAGTTGAAGCCGCACGCTCGCAGCACGCGCCCCCCCCCCCGCCTGCGTTAGCCCACGTGGCTCCATCATCATTAGGATTAAAGTTCTTACCTCGCAGCAAGTGCCCGCCGCCTGCGACAGTCCTCAAGTCACTCACAGTTGGCCACGTCACCTATGCGGCATCGAAGACGCCGACCTCGCGGCCCGCGCCGCCTGCGACAGTCCTCAGGCCACTCACAGTTGGCCACGTCACCAGCGGCATCAAAGGCCGCCTCGTAGGACGCACCCACCGCCTGCGTCAGCCCTCAAGCCAACCACTGGTGGCCACGCCACCAGCAGCATCGAAGCTGCCCACCTCGCAGCCCGCGCCCGCCGCCTGCATCAGCCTTCTGGCCAACCGCAGCGAGCCACGTCACCAGCTGTATTGAAGTCACCCGCCTCGCAGCACGCGCTCGCCGCCTGCGTCAGCTCACGTGGCTACGTCGTCAGCAAGATTAAAGTTGCCGTCTCGCAGCAAGCGCACACCGCATGCGACAGTCCTCAGGCCAATCACATCTGGCCACGTCACCAGCGGCATCGAAGCCGCCGACCTCGCAGCCCGCGCCAGCCGCCTGCGTCAGCCCTCTGGCCAACCACAGCAGGCCACGTCTCCAGCGGCAGTAAGACCGCCTCCCTCGCAGCACGCGCCCGCCGCCTCGACAGTCCTCGGGCCAATCACGGCTGACCACGACGCCATCGAAGCCGCCCACCTCGCGGTCTGCGCCCGCCTCCTGCGTCAGCCTTCTGGCCAACCACAGCCAGCCGCGTATCTAGATAAACTGATGCCGACCACCTCGCGGCCCGTGCCCGCCGCCTGCGTCAGCCAGCATCACCAGTAGTAGTCAAGCCCTCGCGGCCCGCGCCCGCCGCTTGCGTCATCCCACCGGCCAACCGAAGTCTGCCACATCGCCCTTAGGTGACTACATGACGGGCGGCTCCCGATAGCCATCTCGTTGCTCGCGCCGTCGGCTGGCAGAGTCCCCCCGGACCAATCCCGGCCCGCCACCTGGCACGCCAGGACTACCATCGTCAGGTGCTTCGCGGCGCGCGCCGCCGCCTGAGAGTGCCGCGGTTATTGGCGGCCCACCACGTGGCGCCCCTGGGCCCACCGCTGCACAGCCCTTGCGGACCCGTTTTGGCCCAAACTGGCCCCAGTTAATTGGGCCGCGCCAGCTGATGCCCGCCAGCCCACGTCCCCTCGTGGGCCTCCGTTGGTCCACTTCGTTGGCCCAAGCCGGCCCCTGACCTTCCTCAGCGGGCTTCTGCAAGCCCAGGTCCTCCCATGGACCTCTTGGTTCCGACCAGTTCCGGATTTCTCGTTGGATCACGTGGTCCCTTTTCGTTCGTCAACTCGACGGAGTCGAGTTTTCCCAACCGCGGGAGAATGATGCGGGACCATTTAGCTATTAGGCCCTAATTAGGATTAGTGGGCCATTTAGGTATGTTTTGTAATTGGCCCACGTGGGTCATGTTTTTGGCCCGTTAAGGCCCCCCCCTTCCCTCTCCTATATAAGGAGAAAGGGATTCCCCGAGAGAGGGACGACGATGAAATTTGAGATTTGAAGAAGTTTGAGAATTTAGAGTTTAGATAGTTGTGTGGTAGAGAGAGTTTAGCCCCCTCCTAGATTTTCGGTGCTCTCCCTCGGCGGTGCCGCCGGCTCTCCGCCGTCTCCGTCGAGGGAGGGGTTCGGTTTCATTGATGCGGTGCTGCATCATTTACGCGCTGGGAGAATCCGGCGACGGAAATGGGGGAGGAGAGGAAATGCTGGGTGAGGCAGGAACGGGAGTTGGAGAGGGAGCAGAAGTTGCACGAGGTGGATCGGTGGAAGAAGGAAGGGAGGGTGAGCTCGGGGAGGAGAAGGAGATGGAGCGTGGAGGGGATGGTGGTGCGGCGGTCTTGAGGCGGCGGCGACGGTGGCTTGGGGACGGCTGTGTCGCGAAGGTGGATCGGCAGCGAGGCGTGGCAGCAGCGACATGATGGCTTGCGGCGGCGGCGGCGGCTACACGGCGACGTCCTTGTTGTCGGTGCAAGGAGTGGCGGCGGTAGCGGCAGCGGCGGCTTGGGGATGGCTGCGTCGTGAAGGTGAATCGGCGGCGGCATGATGGCGTGCGGCAGCGAGGCAGGCGGCAGCGGCACGATGGCGTGTGGCAGCTGCAGCGACAACAACGGCAGCAGCAGCAACATCGACGTCCTCGTCGTAAGGGCAAGGAGTGGCAGCAGTAGCGGTGGCGGCAGCAGCACGGATGCGTGTGGCGGCGGCGGTGACGACGATTGGACTCCTTCCCCGACCTTCCGTGAGCAGCCACTCTAGAGGGAGTAGACTCCTTTCTTTTCTAAAATGACAGCTAGGGTTTGTGGGGGGTCCCTTCCCCTCTTATAGAGCCCAAGATAGGCCGAGAGGGGAAAGGGCTCACTTGAGGCCCACGACCCTAAACCTAACATGATCATAATAAACAAAGGTTCACAAAAGATGAGGAAATGGAGATAAAAGAGGGCCCGCTAAAACACATGCAGGCCGATAAAGTTCAATACGAGAAAAGAAAGATAGATCCACGCGTGCAAAAGGGCTCCTCCGGTGCCGTGATATCGTGCCTTGGTGGCCCCGGAGTTCATACGCCACCACTGGGGTTAAGTGTTGGGATTTGAGGTTTATAAGCCTTCTAAATTTCAATCAAAACATCAAAAGCAGAGGAATATATTGAATCAAATATTTAAAATATTGAGGCACCAAGAAAATATGATCATATCATTTAGTATTTATGAGAAAACATACTTATAGGGTTTTCTTGAAAGTGTTTTCGAAAATATTCAAGTGTCTAACGTTTGCAATGTCCATACGATTGATGGATTTTTGGATCTCTTCTTCAAAGTTCTTCACCAAGAGAGAAAGAGAAGAAAAGAGAGAATTCCTACAAGAATTTCATGGGCACCTTGAGTTGTGGTCATTCTCTCTCTTTTCATAGACATTTGTAGAATATATTTTTTATAAAAACTTTTATAATTATATATATACCCACCAACATCTATAGACCTTATGTGTGTAACCCTCTATGTCTATATATATCACTAGTTAATAACTCTATAGGCCCAATAACGCCTTATTGGTCAACCTTAATTAATTATCTACATCAACATATATGTTAACTAAGAAATTATTGATTTAACTCAATCGATAAGTTGAGTTGTCAACCCGTTGGGTGCCAAGCTACACCACGTACTCTAGGAGATATGGAGTAATTAAAAAGTCTTTTATGAAACCTTTCTGTCATCATTTACCATGCATATATAATTAGTGGGTACATCTCAATAACAATAGAAACATTCCTTGAATGCACCAAAGCATTACAACTTAAGGAGAAATGTAAGAATTCGGAGTCATTCATATCAAGTAAATAATATGCTGATCTTAACGAAGAAATTCAAGAATCTATCATTGGAAGACATGTATATTTCAACAGACTTTGAAGATATGAAGAGGAGCAAGCCCATGAAGATGGGACTGCCACCCCTTAATCCTTAGAATCCTTAAAAGACTTCATTTGGCTTGGCCAAACCCTACCCTTGGCTTAAAACCTTTAATTTTGAGCCTTTGACTAAATCAAACCACTTTCTTAAAATTTAGTAATCACTTTGACCAAGTCAATTCATCTCCCTAAATTATAAGAACTAATTTTAGATTTCTAAATTTTTAGTTATTTACATTATAGAACCTTCTTTGACCAAGCAACCTCAACCCATGATTTTAGGGTAGATTACTATATCCAAATTACCCCTAAAATTTTTACTAATTAAAACCCTCCAAATGGCACCCTCGTATCTTAACAAGTAACTTTTTAAGGCATCCTTCCAAGAGGGTCAAAACTTTCCTCAAAAGGTGACACCCCTTGAAGAGACACACCCCTTCAAGGGTTGAATATTTCTCTCGCTTCCCCTATTTATCTAGATCTTGTAAAACTTTCTCTCATAATTTAAAATTTGAAAAATTTTGAAGTTTTATCGTTCCCCCACTCTTTCTCTCTCATTGTCCTCAAATTTCCCCTCCTTTATCTCATTTTCTCTAGTCCGCAAACCAATCCATAACTTTCCCCTCTCCATCCCTCTACTACTTCCTCTCCACAATACACACCTTTCATTTCTCCATTCTCCCTTGTCATTCTTATCTTCCTTCCCTTCATCATTCCTCTTCATTTACTTCTCTCCTTTCTCTTAAAGCAAGGAGTCATCAAGAAGGGATTTTGAATTTTGCCGCCAACAAGGTCACATCAATTAAGAATCTCTATCAAGGTATTCTCATTCTTTTCATTTTGTGTGATAAATCATCCTTCTCCAAAAATCTCTTGCTCTTACGATTTTTGTGAACCCTAGGATAGCCTCTAATCATATATTTGGGTATTCATGCACATTGGTTGTGAAATTTGGTCTAATTCATTGAATATAAAATTTACTTCAAAGTTATTAAAAACGATCTCTCTCCTCTCTAATTGTGAGATTAAACCTAGGGAGTTCAAGCTTAACAATCTTAAAAATTCATAACATCCCTTTATCAAAATAACATCCCTTACACTTCTCTTTGATAAATTTTAATTATTTTCTTTATCTCACATCAATAATCCTTCATACATACAAAAATCATGAATGACTTACGATATGATCAACTATCAAATCCTAATTGGTCACTCGAGTTAGTATTTGATGCGTGCAGGAAATTATCTGAAACTCTTTCTCTAATATTTTCTACTATCTTGGCCAAAGATTTCATCGTATCTCATTCTTTGAGTTAATCTTTTCAAATACCGAGGGTGAATAATCTCATCTTGACCACACAATCACCTTCGAGGGCTTCATGTTATATTTAATATATGACATTTTAGAGATCTCGTGACTAGGGATTCGTAAGTCATAATCAAAATACGATCATTCATCCACAATATGTGTTTAGTGTCTCAAGTCAAAGGACCACATCCACGACTATGACATGAATAAACCTGATTAACAATTTAGTATAATTACTATTAAAAAATTCATATGAATCAATTAAGTAAACTCTTTCTCTAAAAAGCACCCACTATATATCCTTAGTATCTCCACACTAACGACTAAAAAATTAGTCATACTCATCATATGAGTTGAATCAGATAATTTTTTATGGATCATTCGATGTACTTCTCAAATATTTCAAAAATAAAAAAGTTTAGAGCATATGTCTAAAGACTAATGATTATTATAGTATGATCTCATCATAATTCACTTAGTCATTGCATATACTCGTCGACTTCATTGCAAAGATTACACAAGAATAACAATAAATAAATAAATTTCAATGAACATAAACAAGTTATAGAGACGTCTGATAGGTTTATAGGCCATATAATATGTATTATTAAGAACACGAGACAACTTAGAACCCGCAACAAGAAAGGTACATGAACTTAAAGTAGAGGCAAGGCTAGTCGAGAAATGAAGTGCCTAAGATAGCTCACACGCTTCATACTCTATTGGGGTGTAATTCATTCGATCTTTGGCCTTGGAAATATCACAAAACCATGGGGTTACTTATATTTTTATATCAAATGAAAACACTTTTTCAGCCCATTTAGGCTTCCCACATTTCTTCATGGCATGGCAAGTCTTAACACAATAAATATAAGGAGGAGAAGTGTGCTTGTCTTTTTTAGGAGTTGTGGAGTGATGAAACGAATGCATGCGGTCGTTGAATACACACGATGTAGTGTCAAAAAAAATTCCAAACTTATCAATTTAAAGATTAATTCATGAATTGAAAGGTATAATGGTAAATAAGGGTCGAATCCATCGAGAAGTAGGGAAATTTGAGAGATATCTTTGAAATTCGATCAAATCATACAACAAATTGAGTTTAGAAATTAGGCTATTTATAATATTAAGAAAGATAACTCAATTGCGAATCCACAAAATAAAAAATCGAGCGATTTGGATTAGAATTCGCGGAGTAATCCAAGTTTGAAGTTAAGATAAAAATTCGATCGCGAAATTCATTTAAAACTGAAATAAAACTGAAATTAAACTTAATCTACGATTCAAAATGTAAATCTAATGCTAACTGACGAAAGATTAAGATGAAAACACGCAATCTAACCTAAAGTCGCACTCGAAATGATCTAATTAATCGACATATTCATGGCTTTTCATTCCGCAATTTCGAAGACGAAGATGACATTCAAGATGTGATTTCTCCTTACTCTCTCAATCAAATTTTGATTTCAAACACTCCTCGGACGCGGAAACGTGTCAAGAAGGTAAAGAAATCAAAAGACTCTCAGATTATGGTGTCTAGACAATTCGATTTGCTCGAAAATCTAAGGGTGGTTCGTCGCAAAGAACAGTTCAATTTATAAGAAGATTTGGGCATAACTGTCGGATGTAACTGTTCATCGCGATCAACGGCTGAGATGACGCATCGTTTGGTGAATCGTCGCAATTAAGTCGCATCCGTCTGATCTTCAATGGAGCGTCCGGATGCGTCCACGTCACGCGTAGAAGAGATGGCGTCGCTTCGATTCGTCTGTTGGATCTTGATCTGACGATCGCGATAAGTCGAGGAGTGCACCGATCACGATTAATCATGACCGTTATAACTCCCATGATGGATTGTCCAGATTAAAAGCTATTTAATTGAATCTACGACGCATGAGATGTCGCCACGTACCCCTTGAGTAAGTGACATCTGATGCACATGATTCAATCACGCGATCTAATGTCTTAAATAACGCCATGCTACCTGAATTAAAAGACAAAAGAACATAGTCCCACATAGAATAAATTAAAGTGTTTTATCGGGTTTATAAACTACACGGATTTAAGCGGTTAGCTTAAATCTGATTACGGATGCTCCTAACCCATTTATAAATTTCGCGCAAACGTGTCATGCACACACATGCGTGTCACGCACACACGTCACGCACAGACGCACACACGCGTGTCCACGTGTTACAGAGTCAGCCATCAGCACGTCACCACGTGGCTTCGCTCCGGCACGTCAGCGCGCGGTAATAAAACCCCTTTTTTAATTATTTTAATCATTTTAATATCGAAAATAAAGTTAAATAAATTCAGAAAAATAGAAAAATCATAACTTTCAAAATACAACTCCAAATTAATTTAAATTTATTTTGTTAGATCAGGCATTGAATTATCTATCATTTTAAAAAGTCAAAATATTAAAATAAAAAGAGAATGAATTTTAATTAAATAAATGCATTCATGTATCTCCTCAAAATAACTTTAAAAAAATACATGAATATAAATAAAGATCTTTTCTCTTATACTTTAATCATAAACATCATTATGATCTCGAATATAATTAGGATTAGAATCACAATGTTTAATTGTGCATAATTATCCATAAAATGATGTATTTTTAGATCATAACATGAAATTACATATAATGATAGAAATGTAATTAAAATATGATAACATGCATACAAATGTAATAATTAATGCCTTTATTTACATTAATAATCATGTAAATTTATGTACAAAAAGCATGTTATCATGGAGCCGCTCCTCCCATCTAATGTGGTTGTCTAGAGGTCATCATAGCAAAAGGTTCCAACTAGGTGGATGGGGAAAAGCCTAGAAACTTGAGGGATGTTTCATAGTAACACACGAGGCCATAAAAAATAAGCATGATAGAAGGAAATTCTCTCCCTAAAGTACATAAGCTCGAATCTAAGAAGCAGTCAATGGATTAAGGTTATGGAAAAATATGTTGGAAAAAGCTCCAGACAATAGTGCTCTAGTGTAGGCAAGTCAATGGTCAATAGTTGACATATTGATGACTCCCAGAACATATTTCACATCCTTGTAAAATGATGGAGAAGAGTAACTCAAAAATCTCCACGGAATGGTTAATATGACTCTTACGAGAATACATAGCCCCCCTCATGGTCCAAAGTTCACGTGCTAGCTTGATCAAAACCACTAGTTAAGCTACAGTTTCATTAAGGCTTTGATGCATCCAAATCACGATAATCTAGTCCAATTGAGACTTCATAATACAAAATATCTATGAACCTAGTGATTGAAAATTACTCTATGAACCATGGATAAACAAAATATCTCCATAAACCACCAATTTAAAGAATAAACTCCTCACTACTTCTATGCTATGAACCTCATTTTTTGGCATTAGATTTCCAGAAATTGGCGCTGCTGCCATTGTGATTGATTTATCACATGTCAGAACTGAAAAAAGGAATAAAATAAAAGATAACTAATGGTTTTTCCAATCATTGGTGATGACCAATGATCGACGCACCAAGTGGAGGGCCACAATCATGTCATCATGTCGTTGGCCATTTGATGAAGAGATATATTATGTGTGTGTTTGTAGAGAGAGAGAGAGAGAGAGAGAGAGAGAGAGAGAGTAGTGAAGTTAAAAAATGATGGAGAGAGAGTGGTGGAAGTGTGTACTGCTCATCATAGATAACCATGTCTATTCCATGCCCATTATCTTCATATTATGTGGTCTTAAAATTCAATCCCCACATTGCATGGTTGTTCTCCTGAAGAGGTTAAGATTGGTGCATGTTTCCAAGGTGATAGAAGTGTTAGTAAGTGTTACCAATTGAAAAAAAAGGGTCTGGAATGGAAGAAATTAATTAAATAAAGATATTTCAACAAAGCCACGTTTTTAGGCTTATTTTTCATATGCAATGTTACTCTTCTTAAAATTTAGGGCTATTTTGATGCTCTAAAATGATAACTAATCATAATTTGTGCTTTTAATTTTTTTTATGCAAAATAGGAAGAGAATGTTGTTTGATCGTCAGAGATCAATGTGGATCAATCATATGAAGTTCAGTAAACCCAATAACTTTATTTTTTTCCCCAACTATTCAAAATGTCCCAAGATCAATGAATGATACAAGGTTTAGGGTTTAGGGTTTATTGAATGAAGCATCATCTTGCAAATCCATGTACATCTACACAAAATAACCATTGAATTATGAGTAGCCCATTTGACCACGAGTAACCAGTAAATAATGTGACTATATGGTATAGTTAACAAGCTTGATTCCCCAGGGAACATCCTTGCAAGCCGTGATATATGGCACCGCCCTATCCTTGCAGACTTTGTGAGGCAAAGAATGAAAGCACGGCTCTATAGAGATATCCCTAATGCAGCTAGGCTCTGGTACTTCGGCCTTCTGCGGACGAAGGAGAATCCATGGCGCCACCCCAGCAAGTCCCTGACTTACATATCCGAATGTTGACTGGGCAGAGGTAACCAGATCATCTGCATAACTTAGCAGATTGATCTCAGCCCAAGCTTTCATGTCATGAATGAGATCACCCGACTGCTGGCTCTCTTCATGGCTAGGTTGGTGGACGCTCACCAACAATCCTCCTTCAGCCGGGTGCTCCCAGTAAATGTTCTTTATGCTCTGCGAGTATCCAGAATAGAGAGATGCCACGAGAACTACGATATTCTTCCTCTGATCATTCGCCATTGGAGGGCCTTGTGAATCAATCTGAGGGAGGATTTTCTTTGAAAGGGTGCAGTTAATCACTTGTTTGAGGACGACATCAAAAGGAGCTTCTTTATTGTCGAATACTCTTATCTGGATTCCCACTATTTTCCATGCATCGAGTAAATAACTATCATAGTATCTTTCGATCATTCCCCATACTCTATTAGATGGACGGAAGAGATAGTGGGAGAGATGGTGAAACACTGCTTCCTTCGTCGGAAACATCAAATCTAGCTCAGGCATGAAGACAGAGTTCATGAAGAGCGCCGGGATGAAGTACTCATCTGATCTGATCATCAACCACGGGATCTCTCTGAGAGAAAGTTGATCAGATTCGCAGAAGAAGTAGGAGTCTTCGGCAGTGAATCCCCCAATCAAGTGAAGGTAAACAAACCGATGAAAAGATTGCTTACAAAAGGCATCATGAACGCCGTTGCTTTTCGTCATCTCATCTTTTATCAATTTCCCATAGCTTGCGGGATGATCTTTCCAAAAGGAGGGGATATTGCTAACGGGGAATTCTGACGGTAGCAACCATGAAGTACCAGGAAAAGGCTCGCACATAAGGCTTGCAAAATCGTCCACTTGATGAACGAGAAGAACTCTGCCAGTCAGCAGAGCATATACGAATGTAGAAGCTAGAGAGAGAATCCTGTTCCCCAGGCCAAGGTAGGGTATCCAGACAAGATACTGACAACCCATTTCACTTCCTTCACTGGCAGTGCTCCCATAGTTGAAGCCTTGAACAGATTTATTGAAAGATTCAGAGTTGGGGCCACATCTTCGGTGAAGAGCCTCGTATTGGCGCAGCTTTCGGAGGAGATATTTTGAGGGTTTATAGGGAGAGGATTTACGGTATTTGGTCGCACCATATCTGCTCAAGCAAGAGCTGTGGTCATGCTCCACGGTAAAGAGGTCGCCAGAAGGGTCCTCTGGCGTTTCGGAATGCCAGCCAGAGAAAATTCCGTTCCAAAAACCTGCATATTAGCTGGGACTTCAATTTGATCTTTACTCGAGGATGTCGCTAAGAACACTCAACGTTTTGATATTTAGTCCTTTGAAATCTCTTTATCTCTTTATCTCTCTCTCTCGCTCGCTCTCTCTCTCTCTCTCTCTCTCTCTCTCTCTATATATATATATATATATATATATATATATAGAGAGAGAGAGAGAGAGGGGAGAGCGAGAGAACCTTGGTTGCGACGCGAAAATTGTGCGATACTTGTTGTTCGGAGCAGGATGGTTGTCGTGGTCAACTCCCAATCTCTCTCTCTCTCTCTCTGCACTCACTCTCTCTTTCTCTCAGATTTCTCTCTCTTTCTCCTCTCTCTGATCTATTTTCTCCTCCCTATCTACCCGTGAACCTGTTCTGCCTTCCGGGTCGTCGTAGTTCTCCTCGTTTCTCTCTCATCCTCCGCGCGCAGGAAGATGGTTGGTTGGTTGACGCCTCCAGCTGAAATAATCGAAGTATTAATTTACAGAATCTCGATTTCCTCATTAAATCACATTACCTGTTCCATGTGGCCCTGTGGAAAGTAATACACGCGCTCCCCTTCCTTAGGTACATTAACCAAAGGCCCAGCACAGGCATGCCAGAGTTCTCTGTATAGCCCATCTTCAGATGCAACTGAAAGAACAAAGTACGAGAAAAAACAATTCAATATATATTATCTATAAATGAAATGAGGAACTACAAACCCGAAAGATGAGACTTCGAGGCAGCCTTCGTCAACGCCATGGGAGAAACTTGAAGAGGAAAGATGAGGTTTTAGGAAGATGAGGAAAGAAGCTGGTTTAGGAAGGATTTTTGTTCCTTTCCTAGACTAGCCCATTTGTCGTCTCATAAGCTTCCAACACGAGTAACGGCCCCGAGCCTGAAAATTGTTGCCACCTGTCGGCGCGCAATAAAAGCGACACTGGAGATGAATCCATTGGGAAACGGAAATTCCGCTTTCAGGCGGCTCCAAAACTATCCTCACCTGAATTGTTGCAGACGCTTTTCTCCGCCAAAAACGGAAGATTAACTACATTCTGCTCTCTCTATCATCTATGTTTCTCTCGTTTTGTAGAGGGTGGGTGATCAAGGGGGAACATGAATGTGATATTTTTCAAAGATGAATTTAATAGAAATTCAATTCCCCACCTTGTGATCAACATGTCAAGGCCGTAAACAACGACTCCTGAAACAAAGCAAAAAAAAATGGGAATCAACCATCATCCCCATCGTAGAATATTTATTTTCATCATTAAGATCTAATTCAATCGATATCATCATCATCATCATCAAAATACTGCTCTCATCATGATAATCGTCAAACTAAAATCATTATCATCGCGACAGCTATCGAGATATGGATGGTCATCCTCATAAGGATGACCGTCAGAATACTACCATCTTCACGATCATCATCAACAAAGGAAGATTATCGCAATCATCATCACAACCATCAATATCATCATCAGGAAAAAAACTCACGGCGGAACTCATTGATATCTCTGGTGGAGTAATCGTGCCGACCACCAAAGATCAATCCGACTGGGTTTCCGGATTTGTCGAATCCCAAATTGAAGAGTTTCTGCTGAGAGAGCTCGTTCTGCACTTCTGATTCGGAGATATATCCCCGAGGAACTTCCCTCTTCCTCCATTTCAGGAACTTGAGGAATAAGGCGGATCCTTTTCCGATGTCCAGATCGCGAGCGCGCAAAAATCTCCGGAGCATCAGATCGTCGACATCCTAGAAAAAAAATCGAAGAAAGGTAAGAAATTAAAATCACTAATTTCTCTTCCTCCCTTGATTTTTAAGAAACGGAAAAAAAAGAAGGCAAAGGAGAAATTTGTCGAATTTTTTTAAAATCTGAATTTCTGTGAACCTTGGAGCTAGGATTTGCCTTCTCGACGATTTTCCGCATGATCGCGACCCTCTTCCTCTCTGATACGCCGTTCCATGCCGCCTCTCCTTCCATCCTTTGGAATTCGAGGTCTTCCATTGATCTAGAGAGAGAAAGTTGAATTTCTACTTCCCACCAAAATTAAGGGAAGATTCTTCCCCTGTCTATGTGGCGTCTGACATGGATTCCACGCCGACGTGGCCGTTCACGAGAGTACACCGGGCTTGATGTGACAAACACGGGATATATTGGGCTGATTTGACAAATTCGGGATAGATTAGGCTAAGTTTGAAAACACGGGATAAAACGGAGATAAACCCGAAAACACGGGATAAATGGGGCGATTAACCCTATATATATATATATATATATATATATATATATATATATAAATCGATGTCTCTCTCTCTCTCTCTCTCTCTATATATATATATATATATATATATATATAAATCGATGTCTCTCTGACTCTATCCTCTCGCCGTCGCCTAATTTCAATAAAAAGAAGAAAGACATAATCCACCAGCATAGACACAGAAAAGAGATATGATGCTCACCCCTCTCAGCTTGCTCTGCTTCGCTCCCGGAGAAGCCATAAAAGCCAAAACGAGGAAAGTATGAAGCCCAGGAGAAAGAGAACCCGAGAATAACGAGGCAGAAGGCAATCACCCAGCGCTTCCTAGTTTTCACCACCGATCTAAGCATGGAACTCGAACCGGCTGAGCGAGGCGATTATTTTCCGACAAGAACGCTTCGGTTTTCATTCGGATGGAAACTTCTGGGACATCATATTGGCAATCGATAAATGGCCACGCGTCTGACGGCACCTTCGCGGCACCGACAGCCATTATTGACGGCCGCCAAAGGAATCAGTCATTAAAGGACACTGGAAAATCAATAGTTCTGGTAGTTCTAGTAGCCCATTAGTTCTAGTAGCCCATCAGTCAGAGGAGTCTGATTTATGGATCAAATAGACGAACAAAAAAACACGAAAAAAAGGAATAAATAGGTGAATGAATCGCCATTGTCAACGTTGCGATCGGAGTGAAATGATTTGTGTGTTGAATGTTCAAAAAATGTTATCATTTCTTAGAAAATTATATATTAAAATTGACTTTTTTGAACAACTCTTTGATGCCTTAAGAAATGATTTCAAATGCATGATCAAATTAAATATCTCTTTGACATTTAAATCAATATCATTTACAGCATTGGCTTAAATTTCATCCTTCTAAGAAATATCTCATGCATTTGAGGTATCATATGGTTCCAAGTATTTTTGTTTGACTCTATGATTGTTGAGATTTTCCTGCATGAGTGAGACGTGAAAATGTGTTCAGCAACACCAACGAGCATGTTTACACATGAATGAACTGTATAATTTTTTTAAATAATTTTTTTGAAGGATATTTATCATAAAAAATCATGAGTGGGCATAAAAAAATTGAAGTATATATGTATATATGTGTCAATTGTCTTACAAGATTTTTGAAATATCTTCATATAAATTAATCATGAATAAACATACAATATTTGAATAATGTATATGTTTCAATTTTCAAATTCAAAGCTTGTATATGTGTGTGTGTGGGAAAGCATATACATTATAGAACACATATATCCAATAAGTTAATTCAGTTGTTAAAAATATTTATAATAATTGATCATGAATGGACATTAAAATTTTAGTGTTTTTATATGTTTTTATATATGTAAAATATATCAAATTAATTTTTTTACATGTATTTATATTTATTAAATGATCATAAATATATTGAAAATGTTTGTATCCCTTTATAATTTTGCCTTGCATTTATATGTCAAATATATTGAAAACGTTTGTTTTGGTATATTGTGCTTCATCTTTATATCAAATTTATGCGACCAGATTATATGTCAATTTTATATGTGACCAGATTCTTCTTCTATATTGTGCTTGATTTCGGTAAAAGGGAACCAAATTTCAAGGTTTTTACTCAGATTTGATCTCCAAACCTAGATCATCATCCTTCCATAGCCCTTGGATAGCAACTAGGTATTAAAAATATAAGACTCTCTGTTCTGCCCTCCTCCTTAAAAGACCAACCATTTTGGGTAAGGGATTGAATTATGTGAGAGAGTAAAAGAAGAAGAAGTTATAGATCTTTAGAGAGATAGATGAAGAAAATGAGGTAGGAGAGAGACCTTTAAGGAGAGTCTAAAGAGAGTCTAAAGAGAGAGAGTCTAAAGAGACTGAAATGAGAAATTTTGGACCAAGGAGAGAGATACAAAAAAGCTTTAAGAGAAACTAAGAGAAATACCTCTCTCTACTGTATATGAGAGAGAGGGGGGAGTGGGGAAGAAGAGAGGGAGGGAGACCAAAGCATTGCCATCTCTCCCGCCCTCCCTCTCTCTCTCTCTCTATGACATATGGGGGAGAGTCCTTAGAGAAATGAGACCAAAGAGTGGAAAGAGACAATGGAGAGACAAGAGTTCAGAAGAAAATCTGTGGATTTCTAATTACTTTTGAAGGAGAAATGGAGAGAGAAAAGAAGAAGAAGAGGAAAAAAATCTCTATTTTGGAAATTTTTTAGATGAGAGATTTATTATTCCTTGTAGAAAACTTATTGAACATAAAATTTGAGGTAGCCTTGAAGGGAAGTAGAGGGAATAGAAAAGAAAAAGTCAAAGAAAAAGAGACAGAAATAGAGGATAGAGAAAACTAGGAAAGAGAATGGTAAAGTATATATATATATATATATATCTATTTATATTAGAAAATAAATCTATCAATAATAATAATAAGTGAAATGAATTATAGAAAAATCTCTAAAGCCCATATTCGTTTGATCGTAAACTCAAAATTGAACAAACTTAATATCATCTATCATTTTTAAAATTCAACATATACAATTTTCCCCTAAAGTTTATACCATAATAGTATCTAAAATTTCATTGTACATCTTGGATACATAGATTTCTCTACGAGCTAACAAGTTAGAAGCTAGGTGAAGATCGGCAATGGAAAGAAGCTTTTGGACTCCATGTATGGGAAAACTTAGCAGCATTTGTAAAAGATTTGAACCCTCCTTCCCCCTTCAAGATTCATAAAAAACCTTGCTACCTTAGAACCCAAGACAGCTTTATCCCTCCGGTCCATGAAACTTACAAACAGGACCTCATTTGTGATCATTAAGCCCATTAAGGCCCAAAAACATCCCAAGAAGCCCATCAATATAATAAAAGATATCAGCCCATCGCCTCATCAAGTGCTTAGATGTCTCCCGCTCATTTTTCCTGAAACTGTCGCCGTGAAACCAGTTGCTCCGCCGCCACTCTGCCTTCTCCTGTCCGTTTGGTATATCTAGCTTGATTCTCCCATTTGTATTTTGTGCATTTTTAGCCTATCCGTTCCCGAAGATTTTCGCGAGATTAAGGTTCTGAGAACGGAATATTCCGAGGACATTACTGAGTTTCTGCTCTTATTTTCATTTGATAACGTAGGAAAACTTTTTGAACTAGAGCGTGCTTTAGTTAGACCTTAACCGTTGAAATTCGCGAGCTCTGCTTGATTTTCCTAGCTAACTAGGTCATGCTTTGAACTTTCACATAGTTAATTTCAATGATTATTCTCTGTTTTGTTTGATCTACGCATATTAATCAATGATTATTAAGTGGTTTTTTTAACTTGTTCATCTCTTTGGACATCTAAACAAATTTAAGGTTCATCGCAATCCTTCATTCTGTCCCGTCGACCAAATCTTGCATCACCATATAGCACATTCTGATCCTGTGGTAGTTTTATTTATAGTCAATGACTATTGAATTATTCTTTTTGAAATAGTTCATATCCGTGGAAAATTTGAACAATTATGAGTTTTATTGAGATCCTTCAGTTTGCCTTGTCTGCCAATTGTGAGTAGTTCTCTCTGCTTCAATTATAGCGGGGAGTGAATGGGGAGAGGACAGAAGCGGGGGCGCACACAAAGGAAGCACTTCAAAGAAAACAGGGAGAACACATGGAAGTACAAGAATCATGGAGATTATAAAGATGGAGGTGATAAGGATGGAGATGATAAAGATGGAGATGTTAACTCTCAGAGCAAGAATCGTGACCCCTTGTGGGAGCCCTTCAACACCGAAAACACAGCCTTTGATGAGTACTACAAGGTAACCGCTTGGTTTATCTAGTTTACTTTTTGTTGGGGAGTTATCTAGCTTGTGGCTTCAGTTGGCAGATCTTCTGCCTTCTGCTTTTGAAGCTCTGCCAATAGATAAAGAATGGGGAGGGAAATAGCAAAATGTACGTACAAATATTCATCTCCCAGTAGTGGTCGTAATTCAATGTAGGCCGACAATCTCTAATTGCATACTAACAAGGGCTAATGGTGACTCTCTAATACAGGATATTCCCGATGATAGGCTTTATCATACAAAAGAAGATCTGTCAACAATTTCCTCTCTCTCTGTTATCCATACTTCTGCAATGTTACCTATTTGTTCTTTCTTTCTGTTTTATCTTTTCAAATATATGTATAAGGTTACGGTTCACCACATAATTGATCTTACTTAATACTTTATTCCCATCACGTATCTTGTTACCCATATAAAAGAGAGACCCTGGTGAATGAATGACTTGATCATTATCCCCAGCATGTCACTTGTAACCCATGTGAAAGGGAGACCTTGGAGAATGAATGACTTGATCTTTCGGTCATTTCAACTCTCAAGCTGTGGTCCTTTTGCCCACACGATGTGGGCCACCCAGGAGGAATGGTCGGTGGATGCTACCTCCAAGATGACTTTGTGGGACTCAATCCTGTGATGCAGTCCTAGAAGGAAAGAGGAGGGAGGGCGAATACTTTCGGTGATATGGGCCTGATGGCTGTACCAGAATGAGGTGCTGTCAAGGGAAGGTTGGAAGCCACAGACAGAGTGGTACACGATGTGGAGGGACTGATGGCTTCCTGGTTTCGCCATGCTTCATGGGGGGAGGGGGGTGGAGATGCGGAGCTTGTTATGGCTGAAGGATGGGGATTGATAATTCTATCGCTGGGTTGATGACCACCTCACCGGGTGACTGACCCTTTTAAATGTCAATAAAGAAAAACTCTCAAGCTGTGGTGGCTCATGATTTAGTTCTTCAGATAATGGAGGGAGCACAGGAGATCTTCATTGCATCCAGAAGTTGTCAAATTATTGTTTGATTTGGATTTGTTGCTGCAGACTGGTGAAAATTATTAGAAGTGCTCCATGGTATTTGGTTGGATTCTTTTTTTTTATAAAATATTGAAGCAACTATCTCACTGCTTGAATCTCAGGAAAAAACTTCATCAGTTGTAGAAAAAGATCAATGTATAAATCATTGATCTTTACCCGCAGTCTTTCAAAATATAGATTGTCCAAGGACCAGAAATTGGGGAAGTGTGATCTCAACACCATGGCTCTAACTGCCTGCTCTCTGGATGGGTACATCCTTTAAGTACCTCTAGTGATCAGAAAAGAATAATCTTTTTGACAAGGAGTTTTGGGTTTTTGCCCTTGAAGCCTGTTACATGGTACCTGACCCTGTATTGGAATATCAGACACAGAACCAGTTAAACATGAGGACAGAAGTACAAATTTGTCTAGCATAAGATCCACAAGGTATTCATTATTAGTAAATAGAACCGAGTTATATCCCTTCTCATAGAAG
>CM044104.1:19708741-19730362 GCA_024174645.1 Lemna minuta
TTTAGATCATAACATGAAATGATACAAAAAGATATGAATATACTTAAAATATGATAACATGCATACATTTGAAATAATTAATGCCTTTCTTTGCATTAGTAATCATGTAAATTCATGTATAAATAGCATGTTATCATACCCCACAACTCTTCTTAATAATTGAACTGTTCTTCGCGACAGAAATTCACCCTTGGATTTTTTAGCAAATCGAACTGTCTAGACACCACATACCCCACAAGTCTTTTGATTTCTTTTGCTTCTTGACTTCTTTCCGCGTCCGAGGAGTGTTTGAAATCAGAATTTGATTGAGGGAGTAAAGAGAAATCACATCTTGAATGCCATCTTCATCTTCAAAATTGCGGAATGAAAAGCCATGAATCGGACAATTAATTGGATCATTTCGAGCGCGACTTTGGGTTAGATTGCATGTTTTCTGCTTAATCTTTCATCATTTAGCATAAGATTTACATTTTGAATTCTAGATTAAGTTTAATTTCAGTTTACTTTCAGTTTTAAATTAATTTCATGATCAAATTTTCATCTCAACTTGAAACTTCGATTACTCTGCGAATTCTAATCCAAATCACTTGATTTTTGATTCTGTGAATTTGAAATTGAGTTGTCTTTCTTAATATTATAAGTTGCCTAATTTCTAAACTCAATTCATCGTCTGATTTGATCGAATTTCGAAGATATCTTAGAAATTTCCCTAATTCTCTATGGATTCGACCCTTATTTTGCATTATACCCTTTAATTTGTGAATTAATCTTTAAATTGGTAAGTTTGGACTTTGTTTTGACATGACATCGTCTGTATTCAGCAACCACACGCATTTATTTCATCACCAAGCCCGACGTCTATCATAGTAGAATAATGAGCTGAGAGAGCAACTAGAACTCGCATAGTAGCTACCCTGCCACCTATCTTGTGTCCTCGCGGGGTTGGACCTTGGCCCACACCTTGAATAGAATCTCAGTGACAAGGCCCTCTAGGTAGCTTGAGCTCGATTCAACTTATTGTGGTTGATTCCACTAAAAGAGGAATCAATAGAATTCTAAAACATAATTAGAAGATAGAACCTGATCTATTAGTGCCCCATTGGCCTTTCGACATGAGATACTCTTGCCATAGAACAAAAATCAAGAAGAAGATAGGAAGAAGCAAGTCGGATCTCTAGATGCCCTCTATTCATCACACCGCACAATCCTAGAGACTAGGCGAATGCATGAGAACGTAAGAAGAAAAAAATAATAACTAGAACATACCAAGATAGTTGATCCCTAGATCTTGAGATATCGACTCTCGAAATTTAGCAAATCACATCCATTGGATTGATTCTCTCTCCTCCGTGAGCTATTTTTCCGCTTCAAGATCCGCGCGCATTACTAGATGTAACCACCGCACGTCTTCTTGCATTAGGTGCCATTATTTTGTCCAATCATCGTGCCCCACATCATCGCTAGGCCTTTAAAACAAATCAAAACGAGTCATTAAGCATTTAATGCCGTCAAAAAAGTTGTTTTGTCTTATTAGGTGCCAATTTTTCTCCTTTTGACACCTGATGCTCTAAAAAAACGAGACTGTGACGTCGTTGAAAACACATGGTCAAGAGTCAAAACTAATACCAAACTCACCAATTTTATTAAATAGTCATGAATTGAATAGTATAATGGAGAATTAAGATAATTTCGAGGAATATTTTGAAATTCGGTCAAATCTGACAATGATACGTGGATAGAAATTAGGGATTTTGATATTTTTCGAAAGAATACTTGAAGATGAATCCACATAATCAAAAATCACTGAATTTGGATCAAGATTCGCGGAGAAATCATTGAATGAACAATAGAGAAATTTCTGAAAAATAAAATCATGAAAAACCGAAATTGAATTTGAAATCGACTCGAATTATGATTCAAAATTGAAATCTAAAGCTATACGAAGGAATATTAGGATGAAACACGATCCCTAACCCAAGATTGCACTTGAATTGATCCAATTATTTGTCGGATTCAAGGCTTTTCATTCCCGAATTTGAAAACACGATTATTGATGTTTAAAAGCCAATTTCTTCCCATTCTTTCAATGAAATCTCAACTTCAATTAAGTATCTAGAGGTGATTGGAAGTGATTGGAAGCAAGATATTAATGGGATGTAGTATCTAAGAGGTTCGATTACAAGAATTGTCCTGGAATGCTTTACAATGTAGCTTGGCACCCAATGGACTGATTGCTCAACCTATCAATTTGGTTAAATTGATCCTTAATTAATTAATCTACACGTTGATGTGTATAATTAATGCAAGTTAACTAATAAGGTGTTATTTTGTCTATAGAGTTATGAAATAGTGAGATATATGGATCTAGAGGGTCAAACACATAAGGTTTATGGATGTTAGTGGATATAGACATAAATATCGGAGGAGTTGCCGATGATTTCTTACTCATATCATACCTTAAAAAATTTATAAGTCTCATGCCGATGAAAGATTATACATACATGGTAATTAATGACAGAAAGGTTTCATAAGTGAGTTATTACATACTTGATATCTCCTAGTAAACGGTGTACCTTGGCACCTAAGGGACTGATAAATCAACCTATCAATTTGGTTAAGTTGATCCTCGATTAATTCATCTATATATTGATGGGGATAATTAATTCGGGTTGACCAATAAGATCTTATTTGGTCTATAGAGTTATTCACTAGTGAGATATATGGACCAAGAGGGTCACACACATAAGGTCTAGGATGTTTATAGATATAGACATTAATATCAGAGGAGTTCCCGATGATTTCTTACTCGTATCAATACTAACTTGAGTGACCGATTAGGGTTTGATGGTTGACCATACCCTAAGTCATTCATGAGTCTTATGCCGATGAAGGATTATACATACATGGTAATCGATGACAAAAAGTTTTTATAAGTGAGTTATTACATACTCCATATCTCCTAGTGAACAGTGTAGCTTAGCATCCAAGAGATTGATAAGTCAACCTATCGATTTGGTTAAATTGATCCTCGATTAATTAATCTATATGTTGATGTGGATAATTAATTGGGGTTGACCAACCAGGTGTTATTTGGTCTATAGAGTTATTCACTAGTCAGATATATGAACCTAGAGGCTCACACACATAAGGTCTATGGATGTTAGTTGCTATAGACATAAATATAGGAGTTCTCAATAATTTCTTACTCGTATCAGAACTAACTTGAGTGACAAATTAGGGTTGGACACTTGATCATACCCTAAGTCATTTATGAGTCTCATGCTGATGAAGGATTATGCATACATGGTAATCGATTACAGAAAGGTTTCATAAGTGAGTTATTACAAACTCCATATCTCCTAGTAAACGGTGTAGCTTGGCATCTAAGGGAGTGATAAGTTAACCTATCGATTTGGTTAAATTGATCCTCAATTAATTAATATATATGTTGATGTGAATAATTAATTTGGGTTGACTAATAAGGTGTTATTTGGTCTATAGAGTTATTCACTAGTAAGATATATTGACCTAGAGGGTCACACACATAAGGTCTATGGATGTTAGTTGATATAGACATAAATATCAGAGGAGTAGTTCCAGATAATTTCTTACTCGTATCAATACTAACTTGAGTGAAAAATTACGGTTTGATAGTTGACCATACCCTAAGTCATTTATGAGTCTCAGGCCGATGAAGGATTATACATACATGGTAATCGATGACATAAGGTTTCATAAGTGAGTTACTTTATACTCCATATCTCATAGTGAACGGTGTAGCTTAGCATCCAAGGGACTCATAAATCAACCTATTGATTTAGTTAAGTTGATCATCGATTAATTAATCTAAATGTTGATGTGGATAATTAATTCGGGTTGACCAATAAGGTGTTATTTGGTTTATAGAGTTATTCACTAGTAAGATATATGGACCTAGATGGTCACACATACAAGGTCTATGGATTTTAGTTGATATAGACACAAATATTATATGAGTTCCCGATGATTTCTTACTTGTATTAGTACTAACTTGAATGACAAATTAAGGTTTAACACTTGACCATACCCTAAGTCATTCATGAGTCTCATGTCAATGAAGGATTATACATACATGGTAATCGATGACAGAAAGGTTTCATAAGTGAGTTATTAGATACTCCATATCTCCTAGTCAACGGTATATTTTGGCACCTAATGGACTGATAGCTCAACCTATCGATTTGGTTAAATTAATCATCGATTGATTAATCTATATATTGATGTAGATAATTAATTAAGATTGACCAATAAGTTGTTATTTGGTCTATAAAATTATTAACTAGTGAGATATATGAACCTAGAGGTTCACACAGATAAGGTATATGGATGTTAGTGGATATAAACATAATTATTAGGTTCTTTATGAAAAATCCACATACCAAATGTCTATAAATATGTGGAGAACGACCGCAACTCAAGGTACTCATGCAAGCCTTGTGAGAATTCTCTCTTTTCTTCTCTTTTTTGCTTGATGAAGTGCTTTGAAGAAGAGATCCAACCATCCAAAGTTCGTGTGGATACAGCTAGATGTTAGAAATTTGAATAGCTTCAAGAGCTCTTTCAAGGAAACCATGTAAATATGTTTTCTTATACATAGTAGATGATAGAATCATCTATTCTTGGTGTCTCAATGTTTTGAACATCTGATTTAATGTATTCCTGTGCATTTGATATTTTGATTGAAATTTTGAAAAGGTTATCGACCTTAGAACCCAAAAGTTCTAGATACTCCATTTCTCTTAGAGTACGTGGTGCCGACAACTCAACCTACCGATTGGGTTAAATTTATCCTTGATTAATTAATTTATATGTTGATGTGGATAATTAATTAAGATTGACCAATAAGGTGTTAATTAGTCTACAGAGTGATTAACTAGTGACATATATGGACCTAGAGGGTCACACACTAAGGTTTATGTAACTTGGTGGATATAGACATAATTACCAAGGTTTTTACGAAAAATTCACTTACCAAGTGTCTATAAATAGTGGGAGAATGATTAAAACTCAAGGTGCCCATGCAAGCCTTGTGGGAATTCTTTCATTTCTTCTCTTTCTCTCTTGGTGAAGAGCTTCAAAGAGAAGATCCAATCGTCTGTAGACCATGTGGATACAGCTAGAGGATAGACACTTTGAATAGCTTCAAGAACTCCCTCAAACAAACCCTATAAGTATGTTTTCTCATACATACTAGATGATAGGATCATCTGTTCTTAGTACCTCAATGTTTGGATATCCAATTCAATGTATTCTGCTGCATTCAATGTTTTGATCACAATTTTGGAAAGTTTGTTGACCTTAGAACACAACATCACACACATAAGGTCAATAGATGTTGGTGGACATAGGCATAATAATACGAGTCTTTGTGAAAAGTTAACATTCTCAAAGTGTATAAACAAGGGGAGAATGATTATAGAAAGGGTGTCCATGAAAGGCTCATGGAAAACTCCCCCCCCCCTCTTATCTTCCTTTCATGGTGACAAGTATTCAAGAGGAGATATTATTGTCTAATATTCATGTAGATACTACTAGAGTTTGGATGCTTGAATAACTTCAATTACTCTATCAAATGATCCTTTGAAGTATGAATCTTGCTTTATGCAAAATGATAGAAGCATATAGGATATATATGGGATCCTCTATTTGTGGTTCTTCAACTTCACTGAATATTCAATTCAATATATTTTTTTATGTTTGATGTTTTGATCAAAACCTTTGGAGAGTTTTTTAGGCCGCAAATCATAGCGAGATGGTTGTCTCGAGTGGTTTCCAATAGCATCAAGTTTTAGAACATATGACCATGGTTAGGGGATACTCCTTGATGCATTGGATGCACTAGAGGCTGCTGGTTGCAACAACTAGGGTGACAAGGCAACAAGATGGGAGAACAAAGTGATAACATGCTATATATTCTTGCAATTATATGATTATTTGTCCAAGTGAAGGTAAAATTCAGAGGTCTATGATTTTCTTATCCTATTTTGAGTACATTTTCCTAATTCTATGTCAATTATCTTAATATCTCAAAATGCATTTTTAAGGCTCAATTTTTGTAAAATTCATAAGTTCGAATTTGAAATATAAAAATTCTTTGAAATATAGTCTCATATTATTTGATATTTAGAATTTATAAGATTTCTATGACAACAAGAGGAACACGAATTTAAGTAAACTTTGAAAATAATCTAATTTTACCTTTTATTTGAATTTGATGAATTTCAGAGTAAAAAATTTAATTTTATCCTCTTGTTATTTCTTAAATTCATTGACATAAAATAATATATTCTTAATCTAATGAAGAAAAAATAGATTTAAAAGGAGTTGTGTTTTGAAATTTATAAAATTTATGAGTTTTTCAGAGTTTTCTCTAACTTTTTATGAATTTTTTAAAGTGAAAATCAGAAAAAGAAACGGGCCCACTGAGGGGTGTCTGATGTGGCAAAGCTGACACGATGGAGTGCACTTCTGTGGCAATATGTAGTAAAGCCTTAGGATGCCACATAGCATGCATGTAGTACATGTATGGCTCCCAATTAAGAGAAGTGATTGTTTAGTTCAAGTGCAATAATTAATATCCTCGAAGACTTTAATATACATAGCTGATGTAAATCGTGCAATCTATCAATCTTAGATGACAGAAAGTTTATTTATATTGCAAGTGATGTGGTAGCATATTGACTTTTAGATATGAAGACATAATGCGAATCATTGATCTTCCCACTAATGTTGTGGGTAGATGGCGCACTTTAAAATGATGATGATTCATCTTATTTTTTGGGCACATCTTGGCCACTGATCAAGACAGTTCTGACAATTCATAATCAATGCACTAGATCGACTGCCCTCAATGCCTAGCACGATTTGAGGTGTAAGATCAAAATCCAAAACCGATTGTTACGTGACACTTCATGCACATGTGATGGCATGGTATTCTAAGGGCTTTTGGATTAGGATTCAAGGGTCATGACCAGAAGGCAACAATTCACTTTTTTTCTTTTAATCACATCCATTGTTTGTATCTACATTGAGATTCAACAACCAGGCCCAAATCCCACCCTAAATTTTTTTTTTCTCTTTTCAACAATGGTGGCGTTCTTAGAATTATTGATTGATTGAGCTTTTGGACAACTGTTTCCTACATTTTCTGAATCTGGAAGTGTTCTAAAGTCATTTCCACAAATTTTGAGTATTTGAAATCAAAATCTTGTTGAAAGAATGTGAGAATTCCTTGCTTGAATGTTGAATTTCTGCCAAGAAAGGTTTTGATTTGATGATTAATTAGATCATTTTCTTAGTGATTTTGGGTTAGTTGAATCCTAGATTATGAGAATTTGAATTTTTCATCAATTTCTCTCTTTTTTCAAATGCCTTTCTCTCGCTAACTTTTGTCTGATAAAAGCATAGAAAGAAATTATAAACACCTATGAATTGCTTTTATTTAACTCTATTTACTCTTGAACATATCATCACATCCACCATTTCATGATTTAATAGTTTCATAATATAAGCACATCAAATAGAAGTCCTCAACATGACTTTTACCTTATTTATTTCAGGAACAATAGAAGAAAGAGCAGCTCCTCAAGAGCAAAGACTTAATGGGCTGTCCAATACAAGTCTCTTTGAGCCCAGTCAAAGAAATCATCGAGGAGGAGACTCTTCACGGGAAATTTCTTCTTAGAGAGCCCACAAAAAGGGGAAAAAGCTCTTGTAGGGTTCTTCTTCCTCTTCTTTCTTTTGGCTCTCGAGCATCTTCCTTTTGGTGGCTGTTCTTTCTTTCTACTAGGAGTAGGACTTTTCAAGGCACTCTTCCTGTCGGAGTTGTAAAGTTGAAGAATCGAAAGAGAATTTCAGTTCCTTTTTTAACTTCATTCCATCCTCGCTCTCCTTATGTCTCTCTCTCGCGCAGAGCTCTTGTACCTCTCCTTTTTAACCAGATTTCAATCTCCCTTTCTGTCGCAATCTCTTCTTCTCTTTCACATTTCTCGCTCTCTATTGCTCCTTCAATCACTTGCATCCTGTCTTCTTTTCATTCTCCATCTCCTTCTATCTAAAATTTTTCCATCCTTTCGTGCGTTCCGTCACTCTTTTTTTTCTTCTCTCTTCTATGTCTACACGAACACCCTTTCTCTCTCTCCTCTATTCTCCTTTCCACGAATTCATTCCCTCTCCTAACTGCTTTTCTTTCTTCCACTCTCCACAATTTTCCTGCCATTTCAAGTTCTCTCCAGCCCTCTCTCCATGTCAATCTCTTCAGATTTTTCTCTTACTCGCTCTACGTTTCTCTCTTCTATTCCCAATCATCACTGCTCAAGTTCAATTTTTGTTTTGCGATTTTTCCTCTCCTTCTTCTCCATCTCGAACTCTCCGTGCGCTCATCCGCTCACTCTCTCTCTCCCTTTCTCTCTTTCCCCCACTCTTCCGATGCATTAAGGAAGTTGGAATTACAAGTTTAGTCAACTAGCTGGTTCAACTTCATGAACCGGCGGGACAGCTGTACTTACCACTTATACCACGTGGACCATTCACCCTCATTCCCAAGAAATGGTTATAACCATTTCTTATCTCTTCTATTATAACTACACGATGCAATCATTTTATCTGAACATGGTTGATTTCATATTTCAAGATTCACTCCATCGTGTATCGCTATCTCTTTTATCCTCTCTCTCTACCTCACACCTCGATTCTCTTCATGGTATCAAAGCCAGCTACATAACAAGAGCTTGGCTATGGTAGATTCACCATAAAAAATTACTAAAACTGAGAGAAGTAAAGCAATTACCACGTTAACGTCGATTGCACCTCATTCGATAGGTCTTCATGTACCTATCAAGCTCACGAGGGATAACTTCCTCCTTTGGAAGATGATAACATGCAATCCTAACATGATAATACATTATTATTAATGCAAAATAAGGCATAAAACATTCCATTTGTATGCATGTTATCATAGTTTGAGTGCATTTCAATCATTTCATGCAATTTTAAGTTATAATCTCAAAATGCACTGAATTAGGGATAATTATGCATAATTAAGAAGATATTTTAGAATAGATTATTCTCATCTAAATTTGAGATTATAACTAGGTTTTTAATGATAAATAATAAGAGAAAATGTTTAAATACACTCATTTATTTTTCTAAAGTTTTGTTTTTCAAGAAGAAATGAGTTTATTTTTTAAATAATAATTTATTCTCTTGTTATTTAAATATTTTGACTTTTTATAATGATAGATATTTAAATTTCTGATCTAATGAAGGAAATTTAGATTAGATTTGGAGTTGTATTTTGAAAGTTATGAATTTTCTAATTTTTAAGGATTTTTCTGGAATTTTTCTTTATTTTTCTGAATTTTTTATGAATTTCTAAGGATTTTCTAGAATTAAAAATCAAATTTTCTAAATTAAAATATAATTTTTGATTTATTAATAGCGTGCAGGTGACGTGGCGTAATCTGGATCATCTGATCTCATCGCGATCAACGGTCGAGGCGGGGAGGCGACGTGACAGCCTGTGGAGTGTTCGATTGCGCAAAGAATCTAAGCCATTGATCCTCACTTAAAGAGGGGGGTTGATAACATGCAATCTTAACATGATAAACCATGATTATTCATGCAATTTAAGGCATAAAACATTACATTTATGTGCATGTTATCATATTTTGAGTGTATTTCTATCATTCTATGCAATTTTATGTTATAATCTCAAAATGCGTTAATTTAGGGTTAATTATGATGAATTAAAGATTAAAGATTTTACAACCCATCTTTACTGGAGACTATAAGTGGTTTCTAAAGTTAAATAATAAGAGAAATCATTTTTATAAACATTCATTTAATTTTCTAAAGTTAAAATCTTAAAGAAATGAATGTATTTTTTAAATATAAATTAAATCTCTTGTTATTTAAACATTTTAAATTTTTAGAATGATAGATAATTAAATTTCAGATCAAATGAAAGAAATTTGGATTAAATTGGAGTTGTATTTTAAAAGATATGATTTTTACAATTTTTAGGGATTTTTCTGGATTTTTCCTAATTTTTTCGATTTCATTTCTATTTAAAAAAATATAAAATAAATATATAAAAGGGCAAAAAGCGCGCGATCAAAAAATTACTCATCAAAAAATTACTCAGCCCTCCATCAAACGAGTTTTAACTGCTGAGATTAAACGGACGAGAAAAGCATTCGAGCGTCCAATCGCAATCAAACGGCGGACGTTACATGCATTTTTATAACGCATGCGACTTGACGTTAATGATCGACGAAATCTCAGCGGTCGATTGGCAATCCAACGGATGTGACTTAACGGTAACGATTCGCATTAAGGCGATCAATCAGAGGCATTGATCAAAGAGGAAACACCCAATCAGACGGTTACGCCCTAAATCACGATAAATTGAGATTTTCTTCAACATTTTTATGTATTCTTGGATGATTTCGCTAAATTGATCTATGTAAACACCTCCATCCTTGAATCTCTTACTTCTAATCACTTCTAGACTCATTTTCGCATCAACGGAGAATTTGTCTCTTGAACACTGAAGATCGTTGTCGAAATCGCGGAATGAAAAGCCTGGAATCCGACAATTAATTCGATCATTTCAATCGCTATCTTTGGTTAGATTGCATGTTTTCCCTCTAACCTTTCGTCATGTATCATCAACTTGTAATTTAGGATCGTAGTTTAGTTTAATTTCATCGTTAATTTTGGTAAATTCGTGATTTAATTTTCGATAATTTCTCTCTAGTTCATTCATCGATTTCTCCGCGAATCTTGATCCAAATTGAGTGATTTTTGATTCCGTGGATTTGTCTTTGAGTTATCTTTCTAAATCTACCAGTTTTGCTAATTTCTCACCTCAATTTATTGTCCGATTTAATCGAATTTCAAAAGGTTTCTCAAAAATCCCTTATTTCTCAGTGGATTCTTCCCTTATTTACCATTATACCCCTCAATTCGTAATTAAATCATTTAATTGGTAAATTTGCCTTTATTGTTGACACAAATCAGTGTGGAGTTAATGACCGCATTGATTCGTTCCGTCAGAAGACATAGCTCTTCCCATTACTCAACTATCACAATCTTGCTCACATACTCACGCAAGTTCCACCGATATCAACTCAATTTGATGATCAAGGCGGAATTAGCGTCAATCCAGAATATCAAGTGTGGTGGCATCAAGATCAACAGGTTCTATCCTGAATTGTTACATTGCTTTTTGAATCAGTTTTGTCTCGTGTAATAGGAAAGAATACAACAAAGGAAGCTTGGTCAACGCTTTCAACCACTGCTCATCCACCAATCCTTTGCGCATCATGCATTTACATAATCGTCTTCATAACACTTTAAAAGGCACTCGATATAGTTTGTGCAGGACATTGATAACATGCATTTATAACTTAAATTCTTATCTTATTTAACTAATATTCATGTTTACTTTATGTGATTATGATGCATGTTATCATAGTTTTATGAATTTTCTCCATTGATATGTCATTTCACTAAAGACCATAGTTATGCATAATTTAGGTTTAATTATGTGCTTTATTTATGAGTAATCTTTTTCAAGGTTAAATTAATAGAAATTAATCACCATCTTTGAATTACTTTCACTTTAGTGGATGTTTTGAAGAATAAATTTCAAGAAGAGAATGTTAAGATGATATAAAGAAGACTTCTTAAGAGATTATCTAAGTTTGTTATAAATTCATCTTATATTCTTCTTTGAAATGATATTTTAAATGGCATGATATTAAAAAGAAATAAATTTGTGATCCAATGGAGAAATTTTAATTTTAAAAGGACTTATATTTTGAAAGTTATTGATTTCTGAACTTCCTGGATTTTTTTTGGATTTTTCTTTGATTTTTATTAATTTATTTCCTTATTTAAAAGGGAAATGGTACGATACAGCCCAATGTTTCACTTTTGTCTACGTTCTAGCCCGATGTGAAAATTTTCTACGTTCTAGCTCAACGTTTCACAAAGTGTTTGCATTCTAGCCTGCGCGCTGATCTGGCATCGTGGGAGTCCACATGTCAGCCACGTCACAAAGTGTCTTCGTTGTGGCAGTAGCTGACGTGGATGAAGGCCACGTCGGTGACACATCAGCAAAGGGCAAAAATGGAGGAGGAGAAAAACAGAAGGGGAGGGGAGATACCAGAGGAGAATGATAGTGAAGAGAATATGAGAGTGTGATGGGATAAGAGATTAAGAGGGAGAGATAGAGAACGGGAGAGAAATAAAATAAGAGAGTAAGAGTGAGAGACTGATCGAATAAGAGAGTTAGAATGAACAAGAAAGAAGCAGAGATAAAATGAGAGAACGGATCAATCGGACCAGCCAGGTCTTAATGCAGACGCCGGTCAAAGTTCCCGTCAGCTGCATATCCCCCGATTATAACATCCGAGATGCAAGCTTTGCTTCCGCCTGCACCCAGCCCCCCAATACTAATTCCATGCCCCAACCGCACGCCACGTTCCTTATCTCCAAATTCGAGCACCTCGTTTGAATTGACACGCACTCATCTCCTGCAATAACGCCCCATTCTCTTTCATCTCTACTCTCTGCCTCTATTGTAAATTAAAAAAACTATCTCTCTCTCTCTCTCTCTCTCTCTCTCGTCACTACCGCTGCCAAGGACCACGTCATGAATCGCAACATTCTTTGAGTTCTGAAGGTGGATATCGTCAGTTTGCATGATGAGAGAAGGGGAGGAGATGGTGAAGTTGAAGACCGAGATTCCGTTGCAGTTGTCAAACTTGAGGAGACACGGAGCGCTATTCCGGATAGTTATTCCCGCTACAGTGATCTCGTTGCTTCCGTAGAACCTAAGCGCCTTAAACTCCAGTTAGATAGATAAAATTGTGAAAAAATGGAGTTTTGAAAGGTTAGTCTGGTACTTACTGTGGGTCTCCCGCCCAAAGGCTTAGTTCCTTGAAAGGAGTATGGACTAGTTTTTAAGTAAGGGCTTCTTGAAAATGATGGTGGAGAGATGATGGGTTACCTTATTTCCCCTCTAGGTTGTGATAACATGCTAATTAGACATAATAATACATGATTATTGATGCATATTAAGGCATAAATGAATTCATTTCTATGCATGTTATCATATTCATGAGTATTTATCTATCATTCCATGAAAAAGTCATTATAATCTCAAAATTCTTTAAATTAGGGTTAAATATAATGAATTAAAGATAAATAATTTTACAATCCATCTTTATTTGAGATTATAGGTGTTTTTAAAGTTAAAATAATGAGAGAAATCATTTTATAAACATTTATTTAATTTTCTTTAGTTAAAATCTTTAAGAAATGAAAGTTTTTTTAAATAGAAATTAAAACTCTCATTATTTATTAATTTTGACTTTTTAGAATGATAGATAATTAAATTTTGGCTTCAAAAATCATTTTATGGCCTCAAACAAGCGCCACGGGAATGGTTTCAAAAACTCACCGGTCAACTCCTCCAACTTGGATTTCAAGACCGACACTTCACTATACTATACGCAAACTGGACCTATCTACCTTCTTATTTATGTTGATGACATACTTGTTCTCGGTCCTTCTCTTTCCCTAATCCAACAGCTCATCACTTCCCTCGCACAAACTCAAGGATCTTGGCCCAGCTTCCCGCTTTCTCGGAATTGAATTCCAATCCCTTCAGAGTGGTTTTATTGTCAAACAAAATCAATACACAATTTCCATTCTCCGCATTCTGAAGATAGAAAATTACAAACCTCTTCCCACACCCTATCCTACAACTTGCTCAACAGCATCACCAAAATTTGTTGAAAATCCGCATCTTTATCGACGGGTTGTGAGCACTTTTCAATATCTTAATTTCATGCATCCTGACATCGCATATACAGTCAACCAAGCTTGTCGCTCAAGGCACTCTCCTCAACCTAATGATTGGATTCGTCTCAAACATCTCCTTCGCTATCTTAAGGGCACTGTTACTCACGGACTCTACTTCAGCCATACCTCTCCAATCTCACTCACGTCCTTTAGTGATGCTGATTGGGTTGGCGACTCTTATGATCGTCGGTCAACTAGTGGATTTCTCATTTACTTTGGCAACAATCTCGTCTCCTGGAGCTCCAAGAAGCAACCCATAGTTGCACAATCAAGTACTGAAGCAGAGTACAAGGCAATTGCCAATACAACTTCTGAGTCACTCTGGATTACTTCTCTTCTCTGTGAACTCCGGGTTGTCTTACCATTGCCAACGTTGTGGTGTCATAACATTGGGGCTACATATCTCTAAAAAAATCTTGTTTTTCATGCCTGTATGAACCACATTGAAGTGGATTTTCACTTCGTACGTGAACATGTGGCCTCATGACGACTCCAAAACTTCTGATCTTCTCACCAAACCGCTTCCAAAACTTTGCTTCCTTGAGCTTCAATCCAAGCTCAATCTCCAACCGGCTTTGCTCTTGCAGGGGGATGTTAAAGAAGTCGGAATTACCGGTTCAGTCAACCAGCCGTTTCAACTTCATGAACCAGCGGGACAGCTGGACTTACCACTTATACCACGTGGACCAATCACCCTCGTTCCCAAGAAACGGTTATAACCATTTCTTCTCTCTTCTATTATAACTACACGATGTAATCATTTTATTTGAACACGGTTGCTTTCATATTTCAAGATTCACTCCATCACGTACCGCTCTCTCTTTTGTCCTCTCTCTCTACCTCACATCTTGATTCTCTTCACTCTCAACCTCTATTCCTCATCATCTCCACGCATCCCGTCCTAAACGTCTCTTCTTTGTGCAAGCAGTATCCCCTCTCTTGTTCTTCTATTCCATCAATCTTTCTTCTTTCTCTTTAATTCACTTCCGCTGCGTCACTGCCCTCTTTCGTGCTCCCTCTTTCTCTCTCTATCTTTTGCTCTCTCTCTCTCTCTCTCTCTCTCTTTGTTTCCTCTCGCAATCTCGCTTTCTCTCACCTAATCACTCTCTTTGTTTCTGATTTCGTTACTCTACCTTTCCTTCTAGCAATTCTCAGATTCCCTCACTTCCACGCTCCCTCTTCTTCCACATGGGTCTCACCTATTCTCCCTTTTTTGATTTCGTTCTCCCTCGTTTCATTCTTCTTTCCTCTTACAGCCACTCAAACTCTCTCTAGTCCTCTCCCTTCCGTCGTTTCTTCCCATCCCACTCTCTCTCTCTTATCTCTCTCTCACAATCTGCATTCTCTCTCTCTTTCTCTCTCTCTCTCTCTCTCTCTCTCTCTCGATCCTCATACCTCTCAATTTCCTCTCCCGCTTCAGATTCATCTCCGTTTTCTCTCTGGTAATCGCACTTCCCTTTCTCAGCCCTCCTCGCCATCTCTAGCACTCCCTCTCTCGCGCTCCCTCTTTCTCCCTTTTCCCCCCCCCTCTCTCTCTCTCCCTCCCTTTCTCTCTCCCTCTCGCAATCTCACGTTCTTTCTCCTAATCTCCTCTCACGCATTCTCTCTCTTCCTCGCCTTTTTTATTCCAATCTTCCGCCCCTCTGTCTTCCGTTCTCTTCATAAGTCGCACCCTCGCAATCTCTCATTCCCCCTCTAAAATCACCTCTTATCTATTTCACCGACTCATTTTTATTTCTCTTCCCTCCTCGCTCTTCTCTTTATTCTCATCATCATTCTTTAATATTTCTTCTTTCGGTTTTGTGTTTTCCTCTTTAGACTTATCCGCTCTCTCTCCCTCTCTTTCTCTTTATTTTTGGCTCTTATCATTCACACTCTTTCCATTTTGAGATACCTTACATCTTCCCTCTAGATCTCTTGCTCTCTCATCCTCTCTCCTTTGACCACTCTAAGATTGTGTTCCCTATTTGTCCTTGAATTCTTCTCTTCTTCATAATTTGCATTTTTTCCCAATTCTCTTCTTCCCCCATCTCATGGTCAGCTCAGAGAGTTGACCACAAATCCTTTGCCTAGCCCCTCCTACAATTGGTTTCTTTGCACCTTAAAGTCCATGTGGATCGACCTAGAAAGCTATACATCCTAAATACCCTGGTTGCTTCGTAGCTTCCTAACGAAGTGTTTTATGTGATCGTTAAAACACACAAACGTTGGTCAAAAGAAATTTATAATTCTGAACTCACAATAACAAAGATATAAAATCCAGTATAGTGTAAAGATCGGGTCGAACTACAGAGAACACGGTTGACTTTGTTCGAAGAGCTGACCTTGTCAAATTTAAGTTTAATTAAGATTTTTAAGAAATGAAAGTCATATATAATCAATAAAAATAATATAAATGTATGAGATAGAATAGTTTAAGAATTTAGAAACTGATTTGACAAAGAAATATCAAAAGTCGATGTCAAAGCATTGACTTTGACCCGCAATTGACTTTCTGTAAAATCAGAGAATAAAAAGAGCTTGAAATATTACAAAAATTAAATATTCATAAATCGAGAGAAAATGGAAATTTTTGATATATAATTCGTGATTTTTCGAGAAGAATTAGATTTATTATGAATTATTGAAAATCAAAGATCAGAAAAATCCTCAAATGAACACTTAAATCATCAAATTGACTAACCAAATGATCTCCAAATCATGCGATTTACCTATGAATAGAAAGCTAACAACGAGAGGATTCCAAATAGACACAAATTTTCAAATTTAACTTTGTATTTTATGAGTAATTGATCCTGCAAGTCAATGCCCAAATTTGGATTGAAAATGAACAGTCGATGGTCAAACATCAAATTGAAGGGTCAAATGATGATAAAATTTTACATTTTTTCTATCCACGGAAACCTGATGAAACAAGGAATCCAATGAACCAAAATCAAATGATTTGAACTTAAGATCACGGAGAAATCCTTGTTTCAAAAATCAGCAAAAATCCGAACCTAATTTGGGCAAAAATGAAGAACAATTCGATTTAAAGGATGAAATTAACTACTTAAATCTAATCTAAATAACAATTCTTGCAAGATGAATGATTGATTTACACTACGAACCCGATTGACGTGAAGATTGGGCTCCAAATTGCGTCGATTGGAGTGTATTTCATCGGTTTCTTTCTTAGTGTACGTTCGGCGTTCAATCGGAGAATTTGATCAAATCTTGCAACGATTCGTGATCAATCCCACCTTGATTGGATCGCAATCAAGTCTAGAATGGGGGGATCATGAAGAACTCAAGAGTTACTTAAAAGAAGAGAATACATAAGTTTTTATAGAAGATTTCACACAAAGAATACGGGCCGTTTGATCCGGTGGAGCCGATCAGACGGCCACGATTTCATGAAATCCGTGGGCCACAATCCCACATATTTGCCATTTTTGCTTGCCCGATCTTCATCGAAGCGTCCAAGAGAGTCCACGTGTCGCCCCACGATCAGCCGAGTACCCGACTAATCATGAGCACTCGATTTCACTTACGCAATCAGCTGCTCCCATTTGCACACGTGTCTTGATGATGATCGGGTGGACCGGAATTTACCCGATTGACGCATCTTTATCCAGGTGATTTCATCTGACGCGTATCGCGATGCCACGTGTCCTGCAAATAAAAAATACAGGGAACATAGTCCCACATAGAAGAGAATCTCGGAATTGGCAAGTATAAAAGGTGAGAGGCCCCAATACTCTAATCTGGGCCCACTCTACCCATGGGCCCATCACTTGTCAGCCTGTTACTCTTCATGCCACATAGGCGCCACCCATGCGTCTGCGTCGGCTTTCGTGGCCCCTCCATGTGTCTGCGTCGCGCCACATTGATAACATGCAATCTTAACATGATAAAACATGATTATTAATGCAAATTAAGGCATAAAACATTACATTTATGTGCATGTTATCATACTTTGAGTGCATTTCTATCATTCTATGCAATTTTATGTTATAATCTCAAAATGCGTTAATTTAGGGTTAATTATGATGAATTAAACACTAAAGATTTTATAACCCATCTTTACTTGAGATTATAAATGGTTTTTAAAGTTAAATAATAGGAGAAATTATTTTTTTAAACATTCATTTAATTTTCTAAAGTTAAAATCTTAAAGAAACGAATGTATTTTTGAAATAAGAATTAAATCTCTTGTTATTTAAATAATTTGACTTTTTAGAATGATAGATAATTAAATTTCAGATCAAATGAAAGAAATTTGGATTAATTTGGAGTTGTATTTTAAAAGATATGATTTTTACAATTTTAGGGATTTTTTCTGGATTTTTTTTTTTTTTTTTATTTAAAAAAGTTTAAAATAAACAAAAAAATTGCAAAAAGCGCGCGGGTCCCACGTGGGTGCGACATGGCACGCAAGGCCATGTGGCAGAGCCACGCGGACCCGCGCAGCGCCTATGTGGCGCGTTTTACATATATAGTTTATTTAATATTACTATAAGTATAAAGGGTCTTCAGCCTTCCCTATATGGGAAGGGTTATTAACCCTTTAAATCGTCGGGTCTTATAAACCCGACGACTCTCCTTTTTTATTTCCGTGTGAGACTAATCCACACGACTTCTATAACGCAGGTGACGTGGCGCGACAAGGATCGCTGGATCGGGAGGACGCGTCGATCTCACGCGTCGATCTCACGCGTCGATCGCGTTAATGCCGGACCACTGATCCATCAATCAGGCACGTGGCTTAAAGGAGTTATTATAACGGTTGGATCTTATGCGACGTGGCGGCATCACATGCGTCGATCGCGTGGACGCGTGGACCATCAAGCCTTGATCAAACACGTGCTTAAACGGAGGCGTTATAACGGCCACGATTTAATCTTGGGGGGAGCATCTGACTCGTCGGATCAAGATCCAACGGCGTGGATTTAAGGCATTTTATAACGCCTGATTTGAAAGCTTCATCAAGACCGCCGGATCACGATCTAACGGTTACGAATCGATGCACTTTTAAACGCATACGATCCAAGCCCATCTCACGCATCAGATCGCGATCGGACGGCTGGGATTTAATTATAACGGTTCGTGATGAACCGTTTCATCACGACCGTTAATCAAGGAGATCGGACGGTTCTCCCCATTTCGCCCTGTAAATAGACGAGTTCTTCGTCGTTTGTATGCAGTCTCGAGGGATTTCACCTAATTGATCAATCTATACCATTCCTTTCTTGAATCTTTCTCATGTAATCGCTTCTAGACTCTAAATCGTGTCCACGGAGTGTTTATAAGAGAGATTTCGACGATCGTGCGAGGAGAATTTGTCTCTTGAGCACTGATGTTCATGATTGAATTCGCGGAATGAATAGCTGTCGATCCGGCGATCGATTTGATCGTTATCTCGAGTTAGAAAACAAGTTATTCCTCTTATCTATCGTCATGTATCATCAATTTTAGGTTTAGGATTTCAATTTAAGTTTAATTTTATTTTAATTTCAATTGGTGTTCTTCGCTATTCCAAAAATTTCATCCCACTTCCATCTTTGATTTCTCCATGATTACTAATCCAAATCGAGCGATTTTTGATTCCACGGATAGACGACCTCGCGCTCTCGTCTCGTCACACATCAGCGCCACGCAGGCATCTACATGGGCTCACGTAGCTCCACCACGTGTGCCATGTCGCACCACATCAGCTCCGCGTGTCCTGCGCGCAAATTAAACCCTGTTTTGCAATTTTAAATAAAGAAATAACTCCTAAAAAAATTCCAAAAATTGAAATAAATTATAGAAAAATCTAGAAAATTCAGAAATTAATAGATTAAAAAATATAACTCCTTTTTGACTCAAATTTTTTCCATTGGCTCAAAAATTTATTCATTTTTCATATCATGCCATCTAAAATAAATTAAAAGAATAATATAAGAAGAATTCAAAATAAACTTAAATAATCCTTTAGAAGTGGTATTTTATATCATCCAAACATTCTCTTCTTGAAATTAAGTCTTCTAATCATCTACTAAAGTCAAAGTAAAACAAGGAAAGTAATTAATTTATATTTATTTAACCTTTGCAAAAGATTAAATATCCATAAAGCACCTAAATAATGTATAAATTTGAACTTTAGTAAAATGACATACCAATGGAGAAAATTCATAAAAACTATGATAACGTGCATCATAATTACATAAAATAAGCATGAATATTAGTTAAATAAGATCAAAATTTAAGTTAAATATGCATGTTATCACTTCCTAGCTTATAAGTGGTAAATTTTTCTGGCTCGAACATACGATGACTTTAAGCTCATCACTCTCTTCAAATTTTCCTTTGATTTAACTCTAGTTTTTGTGATTTTTTATTCCTTAAAATGATCTTTGAGTTAGATTTCAAAATATGTCATTTTCTGTAAATTATTATCGTGTTTCATTATTCATTTACGTCAAAATAGAAAACCTGTCAAAATTCAACTTTAGTCCTGCATGGATTCAACCCGTTCTCACTAATTATACCCAATTGTCTTAACTTAAAGTAAATTCAGTTTGTTTGGACCTTATCATGTGTGTTTTTAATGACCGCACCAATTTGGCTCATCACAGGGTAGTACAAGCTGCCAATGGTGATGGGGATTACAGAATTTATAATGGCAGCTAAGGAAGTAGGGAGGTCATTAGAAGCATGTAGAAATTGAAGCCCTCTAATAAAATCTGGTGTAATAGGGCTCATCAATGGTAAAAATGTCAAGGGCATTAGGAGAGAGAAGTTGTCAAAATGCAGGATGGATATCCTTGAAAGAGGGAGGTTTTGGTAGCAAGGTGACACCACAAGATAGTAGGAAAACTTGGCAAGGCATCATGCCAACTGTGGTAATGAGATATAGGTATGACAAGAAACTCAAGTGGTGGAAACAACGAAGTGTGGCCAAGCATCAAAACCTGGTTTCAATGCCATGATGAAGCAAGAAGATATCATCTCAAGGACTTCATGGACAAGAGGAAGAGAATAGAGAAGATAGTAAACCTCTTAACCCGTCTTTGGCAATGGAGGAGTACATGGGTCTTATGGGGAGAATAAGATAGAAAAATTGACATTAGAAGATGTAGAAACCTAGATATAGCAAGAGATAAAGACATGGGGAGAAGATGGAAAAAGAAAATAGGGAGAGGAAGAGACAAAGGGAGATAGGGCCAAGTGGACCATTTGGACACCATTCGGTGCACCTCCTAAAATTCAAACTCTCTAACTGATTTTCTGCGACAAAAAAATCTAAGATCATGGATTGATTTGAGAGTTTTCTTTTGGTTAGCCAGCTTTGAATTTCAAACAAGATACATTGGTTCAAAGAATTTTATTCCACGTGCTCTCTTATCATATATAAAAATTCTTGACTGATCTCTTGAAGTAAAATCTTGACTAATCTTGACTAATCTTGAAGAAAGAGGATGCAACCAAAAACTAACAGTCGTAAAGGGAAAGATCACTGTAAGGATGGAGTGTTTTTACTAACACCCCTATAAGTCAAATTACTGACTTGGATTAGTGGAGGAGTGGACACACTATGGATGTGTTTCCCTCATCTTTAACAAGCCACAAGCAAGGAGGTCAATGAATTTACTCAGAGCAGATGTGGATAACTGACAATGCTCATGGAACAATGATGAGATGAAGGGAGTAGGGTGCAGAAATAGGCGCTTGGAGTGTCAGCTT
>CM044104.1:19730862-19774152 GCA_024174645.1 Lemna minuta
CAGGCATTGACTACGGATTCCTGCGAAATAACTTGATCCCATCCGCATCTAGGCATTTCGCAACGTACGGCGCAATCTTCCCTTTTCCGCCTTCCATCATCTTCTCCACGAGGTACGGTGGCGGCAGATGAGAGCACGGCTCAATGGATATCTCCCTAAAGCACGTGGGCTGCGGCATCACTCCATCCTTAGGTTTCACCAGTATCCATGGCCTTAAACCTCCGAGTCCCTGCGCACAATACCCGAAAGTCGACCAAGCGGTCGTCACCAGAACATCAGAAAAACTCAGCAGATTGATCTCCATCCACGCCTTGATATCCTGATGCCCTTTGTCCGTCATCTGCTGCTCTTCGTGGCTCGGCTGGTGCACGCTTACTAGCATGTTACCACCCGGCGGGTGCTCCCAATATAGGGCTCTTATTCTGTTCAAGAACCCGTACTGGAGAGTAGCGAGGAGGACGTTTTTTATCTTCCATCTTTTTGGTTCTACTGGAGGATCGTTCGGGTCGCTCTCCGGCAAGAGTTTTTCTTGTATCGTGCAGTTGATTATCTGCTCGGAGACGATAGAGAAAGCAGAACTGTCGTTGGAGATCCTTATCTGAAGACCAAGATTATCCTTTCCAGGGGATAGATAAGTCTCATAGTATCGGGTGAGGATACTCCAGACTTTGTTGGAGGGGTGATATAGATACCGCGAGAGATGATGGAATACGGTATCCGTCTCCGGGAACATTCTTCTAAGCTCAGGCTCAAAGTCGCCGTTCAGGAAGAACATCGGAGCAAAGTAAACTTCAGATCTCAGAAGTATCCATGGAACTTTTCTCAGTGCTTTTTGATCTTCCTCGAAGTAGAAACGGTTATCTTCGATCCCGGAGTCGAGGACGACATGGGCGTAGATGAAGGAAGGGAGCGGTTTTTTGTCTCTGATCACGCTCCCATACGTGACACTATCCCATCTGCCATAGTAAAATTTCTTGAGAGGGAAATCCGGGGGGATAACCCAAGAAGTTCCGGGAATGGGTTCGCAGAATAGCTCCGCAAAATCAGTTCCCTTGTCGATGAGGAGGACTCTGTCGGTTAACAGAGCGTAGAGGAAGGCTGAAGAGAGAGAAATGAGCCGGTTGCCTAACCCTAAAAAGGGAGTCCAAAGGGCGTATTTGCACTCTGTCTCTACTGCTGGACCGTTGGGGCCTGCTTCACTTATATGTTTCACGGCCTCGTTGTAGGCACTCGTGCCCGGACCGCATCTCCTGTGGCGAGCTTCGTAATTTCGTAATTTCTCGACGAGATAAAAGGATGGTTTGTGGGGGGACACGTGGCGATATTCTACTACTTCGTGCCTGCTTCGGCAGGAGTGATAGTCAACGCCTCCGGCAAGGAGGCCGCCGAGAGACGCGTCCTTTCGTAAGCTTGCTCGTTCTGAGTTGTTGTCCGTGTTGGTGCCTGCGATTAGCCGTTGAATCTTATATTCAAGAACTTGGGAAGACCGCAAGCAATTGAATCAGGAAGAGTAATAAAATTATGCTTATTCGAATACGGTGTTGGGTTTTTTTCTCCAGAAAATCGATACTATGCATTTTCTATTCATATATCTAACTACTAAACTAAGCTGCCGAGAGAGATGTGAGATAAAAGAGAAAGAAAACAGGGAAAGTGAAATAGATAGTTAGAGCGAAAAAGAAGGGAAAGGGAGGGAGGAATGTACAAGAAAAGTGTAAGAAGAGAGAGAGAGAGAGATAGAGAGAGAGAGATAGGGAGAGAGAGAGAAAGAGAGATAGGGAGAGAGAGAGAAAGAGAGATAGAGAGAGAGAGAGAGAGAGAGAGAGAGAGCCTGTATGTGGGTGAGGAGAAACAGTCGGATGCATGGATAAATGAAGAAATGGCATATTTATCGGTCGAAATGATATTTCAAGTGATAATAAGAATACATCAGAGGTTTCGGATTAATAGAGGCATGGATAGATTGATATCTTGGCAATGAAATACGAATAGATCGATTGATCTTTGCACTTATATAAAGGAATTGCTCGTTGATACATGAAAGATATATTGGTGGAGGGATGATTATATATATATATATATATATAGAGAGAGAGAGAGAGAGAGAGAGAGAGGCAGTAGTACTCACCATCACCTCGCTCCCTTTGCAAGAACTGGGTATCGTAGATTCCGAAGGAATACACAAGCCTTCGCCATTGAGTTCCAACGACTAACACAACGGTCAGAAACGATAGCCAAACGACGGCTAAACAGATCTTCCTTTCGAAAGACGACGCCGAACCTTCTTTCTGGTCGAGGTCCCTTCCTCTGTCGCCTCTCATTTACTTCGTATCTATTTGCCGAGCAGCCTGCAATATAACGAAGAAGCCTGCAATGCAACTTAAGGCGATAGATTATTGACTTTTCCATACGCTCTCTTCGATCGCCCGTTGACTTTTACAGAGGCAACCCTCAAGACCGGCGTCCAACTTGCTGGCGTGTCACGGAATAACACGCTTGAAATTTTCATGAAGAAAAGTTAAGTTTTCATGATAATAATGGAACAAGCAGTTGAGACGCCTAATTATGTGACCGGGACCTATACACGTCAAAGCATTAAAATTCAAAACTTCTTTGGAACATCTCCTTCATCGATGTCAGCGAAATATTTAAGTGCATTAATAATGCGGAGGTGGAATTTATTTGCCTCTCAACTTCTATCCAACTACAAACCGTCAAAATTGTTTGGCAAGAGAGTGAAAGGCAGAGTAGAGATAGAATAAAGATAAAGGCAAAAACATACAAAGGTAGATATACAAATAGTTAGCTGAATGGATAGACAGCTACACTTGGATACCTTCATAGATGCATGCATACATAAATACATACACGCATACACACACATAGATGATAGATAGTTTGATCGACAGATAAATAGAATAATCAAGAGATAGATTGATATCAGCCTCCATTCAATGCACATCTGAATAGGGAATCCATTGTTGACACCACTCAGATTGAAGAAAAAATGAATACCAATCTAAGTGACCTTTGAATTTGTGAGAAGTACAAAATAACATGAGACATGACTTATGGGTGGAAAACCTTGAGTCAATTATCAGAGTAGAGAGTTTTGACTAGATCAGAGAAGAGAGTAGGTACTCTTGTGGAGAAAGGTTGGAGTGGGTAGAAGTTTACCTTGGACCATCTCAATAATATATTCCAGTAGATAATATTGAAAGTCAAGTTCCAAGGGTAGAACCGAATTCTACTCAATATGATGTGAAGATAGAGGAGCCACCCCTTGGAAGGACCCTTTGGAACAACCCTTGGAAGCACACCTTGGAGGCACCCATTGAAAAGTCATATCCCTCATACAAAGGTGGCACCAATAACTACCTCATAACAACCATATCCTCTCTATTCTCTCTCATTTTCTCAAAAGGTGAAATTCCTTTCCTATAAAAAGGGATTGGGGGATTGACTAAAAAAGTTTATTTTATGAATAAATTTCATTTTCCTCAATTCTCTCACATCTTTATCCTATCTCTCTTATCCACTCTATCTCCATTACATATTGTGCCTCTCCACCATTCTTTTCCCAACCCATCTTTCCAAGACTTGGAACAACTCTCAAGAAGAAGCTCTTCATCTTCACATAAGGAATCTTCAATATTTCTTACATCTCTAATGAGTTACCTTATCACTTACGAAAAAATGATCAAATTTCAAAGCCATTTGTTCTCAGATTTGAGAGTAATCATACGATGGACATCATTATCAATCTTATTCAATCCATAGCTTGAAACGACTTTTGTGCTTTTGAAAGTTTTTTCCTCCAGTTATTTGAATGATCTTTTTGTTTTCAAATTTGTTGGATTAAGTCGAGGAGCCAAAACCTTACCTTTTATAGGATTTGAAGTTCAATAAGCCTTTCAAAATTTAGATCAAAACATTAAACGCAACAGAATATATTGAATCAAATATTCAAAATACTAAGGCACCAAGAAACGATGTTCGTATCATCTAGTATATATGAGAAATTATAATTACAAGGTTCACTTGAAGGAGTTTGTGAAGTTTTTCAAGTGTTTAGCCTCTAATAGTGTCCACACAATAGCCAGACAGTCGAATCTCTTCTTCGATGCTCTTAACTAAGAGAGAAAGAAAAGAAAGGAAAGAATTCCCACAAAGCTTGTATGGACACCTTAAATTGTGGTCATTCTCCCCTTCTTTAAAGACAATTGGTATATGAACTTTTCACAAAAATCCTCATAATTATGTCTATACTTATAAACATCCATAGACCTTATATGTGTGACCCTCTAGGTACATATCTCTCACTATTTAATAACTATATAAACCCAATTAAATCTTATTGGTCAACCTTATTAATTATCTACATCAACATATAAATAAAATTAATTAAGGATTGATTTAATCCAATTAGCAAGTCAAGTTGTCGCACACATAAGTGAGGGTTTTTAGACATTGGTGGATAAAGACATGATTTTGAGGGTTTTCGTGAAAATTTATATACCTAATGTCTATAAATTAGGGGAAAATGACCACATTTAAGAGAGACCGTGAAAAAATTATGAGAAACTCTCACCTTTATTTTATTGCTCTCTTTGTGAAGAGCATTGAAGAGGATATCCAATCGTTCAATAATCCTTAGAATATCACCAGAGGTTGGGCACTTAAATAACTTGAAGAACTCCTTCAATGACACTTATAAATATAGATTTTCACCTATACTAGACAATACGATCATCATTTATTTGTGCCTACATGATTTAAATGCTGGATTCAATGTCTTCTATTGTATTCAATGTTTTTATCAAAATTTTGAGGACTTGTCAAGCCTCATAACCCAAATATAGGTAATCTCACGTACTAGCATTAAGAGAGATTCTTCACAAAGGGAAAGAAACCTAAGAAGATGAATCTAAAGATGTGGCACCAAGGAGAACATTATATAGATATTTTTTATGATATTGGAGTAATGTTAGTATGCATGTTATGATGTTAGGTCAAATTCTTTAAAGGCACCCTTTTAGGCTAAAGTTATGCAAATAATGGGTTTGACCATATGTTATGATCAATAGCATTTATATTAGCTTATTTTTTATATTTGAGATTCTAAAATATTGAAATTTGAAAAAGAAATAAGAGAATGAAGAGATTTTCATCTAAATGCAATGTTTGGGCTACCTATTTTCATTTTTTGGGCAATCTAGTGATATTTATGAGAAAAACTACTTTGATTTTGTTTATAAATTTTAGAATTAAATGGCATAGAAATGTGGAAGACTAAATTTTTAATTTAATGACCAATTTTTTTTGGAAAGAAGATTTATTTTTTAAAAATATATAATTTTCGGATGTTTAGGGATTTTGCTAGAACTTTTGACATTTTAGGATTTATTTTAAAGAGAAAAAGACAAAAATATGTGGGCCCTGATGAAGCGAGTCCGCGAGGTCGTTGAATACATGCAAACACGTGTCAAAATATTTACCAAACTCACCAATTTAAAGAAATATTCACGAATTAAATATCCTAATGGTTAATAAGGGTCGAATCCACCGAGAATTAAGGTATTTTCGAGATATTCTTTGAAATTTGATCAAATTGGACAATGAATGTGATGAAACGTTAGGTATTTTGTTATGTTTAGAAAACAGCTCAAAATCAAATCCACGGAATCAAAAATCACACAATTTGGATCAAGATGTGCGGCAAAATCAATGAGCAAATTAGAGAGAAATTTTTGAACGTGAAGAGAGAGAAATCTAAAATTTACTTAATCTATGATTCAAAATTATAATCTAATGATACAAGACAAAAGATTAGGAGGAAAACACAAAATCTAACCCGAGATAGCGATTGAAATGATCCAATTGATTGCCAAATCAAAGGCTTTTCATTCTATGATTTTAAAGACAATCTTCTGTATTCAAGAGGAAAATTTTCCCTATTATTTCAAGATGCAAAAATGAATTTAGAAGAAGAAGAAAGTGAGATATTCAAGGATGGTGGTGTCTAGACAGATCGATTACTCAAATAAATCCAAGAATGATTTACGTCATCAAAGAACATTCGTATAAATAGGTAATTTTGGGTGTAACCGTTGGATTTGGCGTTTTATCTTTGATTAATGGCTGAGTGAAACGCTAGGCTTCGAATCCCTCAAAATTATAAAATTCATAACTTTCAAAATATAACTCCAAATTAATCCAAATTTGTTTTTTGGATCATAAATTAAGTTATCTATCATTCTAAAAACTCAAATTATTTAAATAACAAGAGAATAATTTTTTACTTAAAAAATACACTCATTTTTCTTAGATATTAAAACTTAGAAAAATAAATGAGTAAATAAAAAGTATTTTCTCTTATTATTTTACATTAAAACCCAATTATAATCTCAAATATAGATGGGAAGAATCTATTCTAAAATATATTCTTAAAAAATGCATAATTATCCCTCAAATAGTCCATTTTGATATTATAACTTAAAATTTCATGAAATAATATATATGTACTCGAATCATGATATCATGTATAAAAATGGAATGTTTTATGCTTTAATTTTTATCAATAATCATATAATTGCATGTTTAAATTGAATGTTATCAGGCCCCATCATGAAGCTAATTTGGGATGCAAATGACATCATGTGAAATAAAACTAGGTGCCTAGGTCGTGCTACTATGACACATTGGTGACTCTTCTTGAGCTTGTGTTGCATAATTAAGTGGAAAATGTGATGCTTTTTCTGTGCTTGAGTGCCACCTTTGTGCACTCCATGATTCTTATTCAGCATTCGGGTGCCACTCCAAAGTAATGAGGCTTAATGGAGCATTAAGATTAATGGGTGCCTGTCAACCAATTTGACTTATCTAAATCCAAAATCTATATATAGTTGATTTATTTCTAAACCTTTAACATGGGGGATTATTTTTCTCCTCTTGCTCGCAAGTTACGCGTCAACATCATGAGTGTCAAATCGAGTAAGCTAATCACAGGGATTGATATTCACTTATAAGGAATGGGGGTCGTGGCCACACCTTCTTGGTAAGGAAAAAATGAACCCACGTTCTATTATTTGATGGTGAAATGATATGTCCAGATCAACCATGAGCACTACACTTTGGGTGTGGCAATAACGAGTACATGTTTTGCTTTTGGGAGCAACAATAGTGGGGTAGCTAACGAATCTTTTAATGCGGTTGTTGAAAACACACAGACGTTAGTTAAACAAAATTTATAATTTCTAACTCACAATCACAAAGATATGAAATCAAGTGCATTGTAAAGATTGGGTCGATCCACCGAGAACACGGTTGACTTTGATCAAAGAGTTGACTTGGTCAAATTTAGGTCAAATTAAGGTTTTTAAGAAGTGAAAATGATATATAATCCATCAAAATGATAAAAATATATGAGATAGAATATTTTAAGAATTTAGAAACTGAATTGACGAAGAAATGTTAAAAGTCAAAGTCAAAGCATTGACTTTGACCCATAGATGACTTTCTATAAAATCTGAGAATAAAAAGAGCTTACAATATTACGAAAATTAGATATTGAGAAACTAGAGAAAAAGTAGGAATTTTTAATATATAATTCGTGATTTTTAAATAAGAATTTCTTTTCTTCTGAATTATTGAAAATCAAATATCACAAAAATCCTAAAAGGAACACTTCGGTTTAAAACATCAAATTAACTAACCAAATGAAATCAAAATCTTGTAATTCACTATTGTGAATAGAAAGCTAACAACGAGAGGATTCCAAAGAGACTAAAATTGTCCAATTTCATCTTGTATTTTAAGAGTAATTGATCCCGCAAGTCAACGCCCAAATTCGGATTGAAAATAAATAGTCGATGGTCAAACATCAAATTGAAGGGGCCAATGATGATGAAATTTTGCAATTGTGCTATCCACAGAAATCTGACGAAACAAGGAATTCAATGAAACCAAATCAAATGATTTGGACTGAAGACTAGGGAGAAATCCTTGTTTCAAAATCAGCAAAAATCCGAACCCAATTTGGGCACAAATGAAGAACAATTCGATCTAAAGTATGAAATTAACTACATAAATCTAATCTAAATAACAATTGCTGCATGATAAATGATCTATTCAAGCTACTAACCCGATTGACGCAAAGATTGGGCTCTAAATAGCATCGATAGGAGTGTATTTGATCGGTTCTGCCTCGGCGGACGCTCGGCGTTCAAAGGGAGAATTCGATCAAATCTGGCAACAATTCGTGATCAATCCCACCTTGATTGGATTGCAATCAAGTCTACAACGTGGGGGGATCACAAAGAAAATATTTTTCTCCAAAATTGCTTAATCTCTTCACGATTCAATAAAGAGTTATTTTACAAGGAGGAAGAACACTTTTTTATAGAAAATTTCTTGTGAAAATCTCAGACCGTTCGATCTGATGAAGAGGGGTTAGACAGCCATGATCGCACGCTTAAAGTGAGCCATGATCCCACGACGCAGGCCCACGTTCTCCCTCTTTTTCGTTCATCTGATCTTGATCCCAGCCTCCTTACGAAGACACGTGTTGCCAGGTGAGTGGTAAAAAATGCGATTGAATCGCAGCCGTCCGTCGCCACTTAAATCGCGATTAAAGCACATGTTTAATTGATGATCTTCAGTTAGCTTTTGATCCAACGCATATTGCTCTGCCACGTGTCCTGCAAAGGAGAACTTAAAGGGAATATAGTCCCACACGGAGAGAATTAATGGTGAGCGACGGGTAAAAAAAGGATAACTCCCTTAGGCTATTGGGTAACCGCCCCAATAAACTTACCTAGGCCCACTAACACGTAGGCTGACGAGACGAGACCGCGAGGTCATTGATTTCACACGGTCTCGTGTCAAAAATAATTTTAAACTTACCAATTTGATGCAAATGTATTGAATTGAAGGGTATAATGGTAAATAAAGGTCGAATCTACTGGGAAATAGGAAAATTCTTGATGTATTCTTCAAAATTGATCAAATCAGACGATGAATTGATGATAGAAATTGGGGAAAATGGTAAATTATGAAATATAACTTCAAATCAATTCCACGGAATCAAGAATCATCGCATTTGGACTTGATTTCGTGGAGAAATCGTAGATTGAAGTGGAGAGAAAATTTCAGAATCGTAAATCACAATTTTATCTAAAATTCAACCAAATTGAACCTTAAATCCTAATCTAAATCAAAATCAAACATAAATAAACTAAATGTTAGTAAAAATTGCTTCCACTAACCACGATTAGCGATCAGATAAACTCGATTAAACCGATTAATCGACGACAACACCGAAGAACGCGTTCGCGAGTTAAGGCTGCAATTTCTACCAATCTACACGGCCAAAGCTTGATTTTAAGGGCTCTGGAGGTGCGGAATTGAGGCTAGAACACGGTCCATCGTGGACCGTTTCGGATATATCGCATCCGTCGGATCGCTGATGGAGGGTCCAGATGCTCTGACAAGACGAAACCGCGAGGTCGTTGATTTCACGCGGTATCGCGTCAAAAATTATTCCAAACTTACCAATTTTGAGAATTAATCACGAATTTAAGGGTATAATGGTAAATAAGGGTCGAATCCACATGGAATTAAGGAATTTCTTGACGTAATCTTCAAATTTGATCAAATCGGACGAGAAATTGATGGTAGAAATTGGGGAAAATGGTATTTTAAGAAAGTAGACTTCAAATCGATTCCACGGAATCAAAAATCGTTGAATTTGGACTTGATTTCGCGCAGAAATCAAGATTCGAAGTGGAGAGAAAATTTCGAGCGTGAAAATGAGCGATTTTAGGTAAAATTTGATAAAATTAACTTCTAAATCCTAATCTAAACAAAAATCAAACACTATAGGAGGGTAAATTAGGAAAAACTGCTTCCACTAACTCCAATTAGCGATCGAAATGAGGTGATTAAACCGATTAATCACCAAGAAAATGAAGAACGCGAAGAGGATGTTCAAGCTGCGATTTCCTCCAATTTACGCTGCCAAATCTCGATTTCAAAGGCTCCGTGAGTGCGGAAATGGGTGTAGAACACGATGGAATCGAGAGATTCGAGAAGATTGGTGTCTAAACAGATCAATTTGGATTGACTTCAACTCGGATGCTTACATTCGTGAAGAACAAGTCTATATATAGGGCTTTTGATCGTAACCATCCGATCAAAACGATCGACGATTACGATGAAACGGTCCATCGTGGACCGTTTCGATTAAGTCGTGACCGTCAGATCTTGATGGACGGCCACGATTTGATCTGATGAAACACTTTATAAAAACGCTCCGATCGCGCCCCTTGATTCTTGATCCGACGGTCCGGATGTCTCTCACGAGATTTGATCTGGACCGTTATAACGCCTCTAATCAAGCACGTGCCTTTAATCACAATCGGTGGTCTTCTGGCTCACGGGATCAACGCGTTGATTTGTCGCACCGTTGATCCGACATGTGTGATGCCGCCACGTCACATTCGATCGCAGCCGTTATAATCCATGGAATTAACGCACGTGCGATGATCCCGATCGATGGTCCTGGGCACATCCGATCAACGCCCGATATTCCGCTCTTCTTCTGATCTGACGTTCCTCGTCGCGCCACGTCATCTGAATAATATATAAGGTGTGTGGATTAGTCCCCCACGGAATCAATTTTAGGAAACCATCGGGTTTATAAGACCCGACGGTTTATATGGTTAATAACCCTCCACATATAGGGCAGGCTAAAGACCCATTTTATAACTATAGTAAATATAATATATATACGGATACCGTGCCACGTAGGCGCTGCGCGGGTCCACGTGGCGCTTCCACGTGGCCGAGAGTGCCACGTCGCATCCACGTGACCCCGCGCCGAAATAAAAGGCTTTTTGCCTTATTTATAATTATTTTAATCAATAAAAATTGAAAATAAATTCATAAAAAAATTCAGAAAAATCCCTAAAAATAGAAAATTCATAACTTTTCATATATAACTCCAAATTAATCCAAATTTCTTTCATTTGATCCAAAATTTAATTATCTATTATTCTAAAAAGTTAAATTTAATAAATAATAAGAGTTAAAATTATTATTTCCAAAATACATTCATTTATTAAGATTTTAAACTTTAGAAAATGAAATGAATGTTTATAAAAATTGTTTCTCTTATTATTTTAACTTTATAAACAGTTATAATATCAAGAAAAATATGGGTTATCAAATTAGTAAACTCTAATTTATCAAAATTAACCCTAAATTAAAGTATTTTGAGATTATATTGCCTTTATAATAAGATAATAGAAAAATACATATAAGTATGATAACATGCATGGAAATGAAATCATTTATACTTTAATATCCATCAAAAATCATGTTTTATAATGTAAATATATCATGTTATCATGCTCTGTTTGAAATGAGTTTTAAAACGCTTTGCATCGCGCCCTTCGATCGCGATCGGGCGGTCGAGATGAGCCCCCCACCGCTTCATCTCAGTCGTTATAACCCCTTTAATTAATCACGTGCTCATGATGCGATCCGGTGGACCGCGAGCGCACGCGATCGACGCGCCATGTTCCGCGCTCCACCCGATCCAACGCACCGTGAGCGGCCATGTCACCTGCACTTTAAAGACTGTGTGGGACTTAGTCCCACGCGGGAAAAAGTAACGAAATCGATTGATTTTAAAACCAGCGACGATTCTAAGGGATTAATATTCCCTTCTGATATACGGAAGGTTGAACATATTATATATTATAAACTATATATAAGTAAATAAATATCGCGCCGCGTAGGCCCGCGTGGCATTGCCACGTGGCCTTGAGTGCCACGTCGCATCCACGTGGGACCCGTGCGAAAATCCCCCTTTTTTGCCTTTAATAAATTATTTTTAACATTTAAAAATCATAAATTTAATCAGAAAAATTTGGAAAAAATCCCTTAAATTAGGAAATTTATAACTTTTAATATATAACTCCAAATTAATCCAAATTTCTTTCATTTGATCCAAAATTTAATTATCTATCATTATAAAAAGTCAAAATTAATAAATAATGAGAGTTTTAAATATTATTTCAAAAATACATTTATTTATTTAAAGATTTTAACTTAAAAAAGTAAATCAATGTTTATAAAAATCTTTTCTCTCATTATTTTAACTTTAAAAACCTTTATAATCTCAATTAAAGATGGGTTATTAATTATTTATATTTTAAATCAGCATATTTAACCCTAATTTAAAGTTTTTTTGAGATTATAGTGACTTTTTCATAGAATGATAGAAAAATACACATAAGTATGATAACATGTATGTAAATGAAACCATTTATACCTTAATGTGCATCAAAAATCATGTTTTATTATGTTAATGTAGCAGGTTATCACACCCCCTAACTTAAATTGTTGCTAGTCTCTTAGCAATTTACTATATGATCTCCCTAGATAGCCTTTTCATCCTTTGATGCTACTACTAAAAAGGTGAAGTGTATAAATGTATGATCACGTTTTCCTCATAGTGTAGGCCCTAATGATCTAGATTCCATCTCTAGGTTGACTTCTTTAGTGCATGTTAGGGTAGTGCTCATCGGCTAATGCTCAAGTCTAATTCTTGATTGTAATCAAGGTGAGCCTATCTAAGGTATGATGCTATGGTGCTGAAAATATACTCACTCTCTCATGAGTGGATGTAATTCCTTACCCTCTCCATAAACACATCACTCCTTCCCTCAAAATGGAGGCTACTTAGTACTTAGAATTCCCCTCAACTCGCTTTCCTCCATAAAAGAGTCCAATTCAAAAGGATTCCTATCTTTGGATGTATCGTGTGAGGAGGCTGAAGGAAATAAAAGATACTATTTCTAAGGGTATGACTTTGATGGATATTATGTGGCCTACAAGCCAATCACACTTTCATGTATCTTGTTTATGTTCATTGAAATGAAATTTATTCATTGTCATTCTTGTGTGATGTTTGCAATGAAGTACATGAGCATATGCAATGACTAAGTGAATTATGATGAGATCATAATATAGTGATCACTAGTCTTTAAACATATGTTCTAAATATTCCTATTCGTGGGATATTCGAGAAGGACATCGAATTATCCGGAAAGAATAGCACTATCTAATCCATCTCATATGATGAGTATGGCCGATCCTATAGTCATCGGTGTGGAGACACTAAGGATAGATAGTGGGTGCTCTTTGGAGAAAGAGTTCACTGAATTGATCCGTATGAATCCCTGAATGGTATTATACCTAACTGTCAATCAGGTTGATTCATGTCATGATTGTGTATGTGGTCCTTTGACTTGAGACACCAAAGACATCTTGTGGATGAATGATCGTGTTTTGATTATGACTTACGAATCCCTAGCCACGGGATATCTAAAACGTCATATATTGGATACGACATGAAGTTCACGAATATGATTGTGTGGTCAAGATGGGATCGTCAACCCTCGGTATTTGAGGAGATTGACTCAAAGGAATGAGATGCGATGAAATCCTTGGCCAAGGTAGTAGAAATATCGAAGAAGGAGTTCTCGATGATTTCTACACGCATTAGTACTAACTTGAGTGACCGATTAGGGTTTGACAGTTGACCATACCCTAAGTCATTCATGAGTCTAATGTGGATGAAGGATTATACATACATGGTAATCAATGACGGGAAGGTTCCATAAGTGAGTTCTTACATACTCCATATCTCCTAGAGTACGTGGTGTAGCTTGGCACCCAACGGGCTGGCAACTCAACCTATCGATTGGGTTAAATCGATCCTTGATTAATTAATCTATATGTGGATGTGGATAATTAATTAAGGTTGACCAATAAGGTATTATTTGGTCTATAGAGTTATTAACTAGTGAGATATATGGACCTAGAGGGTCACACACATAAGGTTTATGGATGTTGGTGGATATAGACATAATTATGAGGGTTTTTATGAAAAAAACCTCATTCCAAATGTCTATAAATAGGGGAGGACGACCACAACTGAAGGTGCCCATGCAAGCCTTGTGGGAATTCTCTCCTTTCTTCTCTTTCTCTCTTGGTGAAGAGCTTTGAAGAGGAGATCCAACCATCCGGAGACCGTGTGGATACCGCTAGAGGCTAGACACTTGAATAGCTTCAAGAACTCCTTCAAGGAAACCTGTAAGTATGTTTTCTCATACATACTAGATGATAGGATCATCTGTTCTTGGTGGCTCGGTACTTTGAATGTCCGATTCAATGTTTTTCCGCTGCATTTGATGTTTTGATCAAAATTTCGGAAAGTTATCGACCTCAGATCCCATCAGACTTGGCTAAAAGCAAACATGCTGATAAAACAAAGTGGATTATAAAAGCAAAGAAGGTACCACTTATGATGATTATACTCCCAAGTGAGGTGGATGATGATGGATAGGGTAGATGGAGATGATAGTGGAGGTAGAGATAAAGGTAGAAGATCTTCCGACTTATTTTCCTTCTTGTAACTTCTTATTTCTCTCTTTCTTTTGACTTTTCTCCTCTTTCTTTTCTTCTTCTTCTTCTTTTTTTTAAGCATTTCAGAAGACTAGAATGATGATGTGGAGGAGTTTTAAGATTTCTGAAGAGAATGTGTAGCAAATGAAGTGTAGTGAAGGTATAAGTACATGTGGGAGGAAAAATGGAAGGTGAGATGGATATGTGAGTTCACTTGGGAGTGTTCATCATCAAAAGAGAAGTTTTAAACAAATTGGTGTAACTACTTGACTGCTTTGGAAAGGAAAGACTACATGCCTACAAGGAAAGATAGGTGCTACAAAAATTTATGGATCATTGCACTCCTTAAAGGGGAAAGTCTAGAATCGAGAAATTCCTTATACTAAGCAGTTTTGGCTAATAGTAGGTAAATGATGGAATTTTATTTTCTCTCAAATACTCTCCTCTTGAATCCCATAGCATTTCAACCTCTTGATTACTCTTTTTCCTTGGTGCCTGTTGGATACCCAACCCCAAAGAAGTCAACCACTACATCTAATCCATTGGTCTCTCTAGATCATTTGGCTTTATTTCTCAAAATGTAATCATATGAACTATAAGGTCCTCACTTCTACATCTCTAGTAGGTCAGATCTCTAGATGAAAAGACTTCTAAGGTGGGGTATATTAGATCAAAATTTTGAAAAGTAGGAGTTTTTAGAAGTTAGAATTTAAAAAATTTCGGAAAATGGTAGAGCTTTTTCTAACTCGTCACCCCCCAACTAGAATCTTTCATTGCCCTCAATGAAAACTACATGCTCATGTGAAAAACTCATCGAATCATGGCATGAAAACAATTAAAAGTGTGGTGAGATGGGTGTAGAAAAGCTCATTAGTCTGTGATGCTCGTGGGATTTCCGGTGCAGGTGCACCCTTTCCTAATGTCATTCGCCGATGTCTATAAAAACTGAAAAGAAACATAAAACTAAAAAGGTAAGATAATCTTGGGGTGCCTCCCAAGAGCGCTAAGTTTAACGTCTTCAGCCAGACTAAACAAAAATAAAACCTACGACTACTGATGGGTCGAGGGTGATACCGTCACATCCTTGAGTGCTCGGGAAGATGCAGATTTACTTTATCTGCTGGTGCGGTGGTTCTGAGGTTAGGTATGGCTTCAGACGATGGGCGTTTACCTTGAATTGTCGACCAGTCTTGGGGTCAGAGATGAGTACTGCTCCGCCGTCAAACAATTCCAGAACCACATAGGGACCATCCCATCTAGAGCGCAGCTTTCCAGGGAAGAGCTTGAGGCACGAGTTGTAGAGCCAGACCTTGTCGTTGACCTGGAATGATCGGCGTCGCATGTGTCGGTCATGGAAGGCCTTGGTCTTCTCCTTGTAGATCGTCGCGTTCTCGTACGCGTCGTGCCTCAACTCTTGTAACTCCTGGAGCTGGAGAAGTTGTTCTTTCCCAACTTCGTCCAGTGCGAGGTTGAGCTTTTTGATAGCCCAGTAGGCTCGGTGCTCTAGCTCAACTGGAAGGTGGCAGGCTTTTCCGAAGATGAGCCGGAAGGGAGACATCCTGATGGGTGTCTTGTATGCCGTCCGGTATGCCCATAGTGCACCGGGGAGGTTGTGTGCCCAATCCTTTCCATCTGGACGAATTATCTTCTTAAGAATAGTTTTGACTTCTCGATTACTAACCTCTACTTGCCCATTCGCTTGGGGGTGGTATGGCGTGGTGATGCCGTGGTGTACTCCGTACTTCTTCAACTGCGCCCGGAAATGGGAGTTTTTGAAGTGTGAGCCGCCATCGCCGATGATGGCCCTCGGACAACCGTATCGGGCAAAGATGCATCATGTGATGAAACGCAGAACCTCCCGATGGTCGTTTGTCCTAGTGCGGATTGCTTCAACCCACTTGGACACATAGTGCAACGCCACCAATATATACTCTTTCCCGTCAGAAGGTGGGAAAGGTCCCATGAAATCTATCTCCCAAAGGTCGAAGATTTCCACCTCAAGGATCGGCTACATCGGCATCTCATCTAGCTTGGAGATGTTGATCGCCGCTTGACATTGTAAGCACTTCGTGTAGAAACGGTGGGCGTCCTTGAAGATGGAGGGCCAGTAGAAGCAACTCTGCAGGATCTTGTCCACGGTCTTTCGTGCCGCGAAGTGTCCTCCGCACGTCGATGAGTGACACATCGCCAGTATGTCTCCTTGCTCCTCCTCCGGTATGCATCGTCGGATGATCTGCTCGTATCATAGGTGGAACAGAAGCGGTTCTTCCCAGAAATAGTACATAAGCTCATGGAAGAACTTATCTTTTTGGTGCCAGTTCCAATGCTCCGGGATCGATCCAATGACGATGAAGTTGATGATGTGCGCATACCAGGGGGCGTAAGTCGAGATGACGAGGAGATGCTCGTCTGGAAATGTATCTCCAATGTCCTCTCCTCCCGAGATGTGGAGACGTGATAAGTGGTCCGCCACGGAGTTTTCGCTGCCCTTCTTTTCTTTTATCTCCAAGTCAAATTCTTGAAGGAGCAGCACCCATCGTATGAGTCATGGTTTGGCCTCTTTATTGGAGAGCAAGTATTTCAAGGCCGCATGATCAGTGTAGATGATGATCTTGCTCCCCAAGATGTAAGGCCAGAACTTCTCGAGAGCGTAGACCACCGCAAAAAGCTCTTTCTCCGTAGTCGTATAGTTTATTTGAGCTTCGATTAGGGTCTTACATGCATAGCAGATGGTCGTCAGCTTCTTGTCCAGTCGCTGCCCTAAGACCGCTCGCACTGCGTAGTCCGAAGCGTCGCACATGATCTCAAAGGGTAAGTCCTAATTAAGACTTTGTAGAATTGGTGCCTCGATTAGTGCTTGCTTCAACATCGTGAATGCGCGATTCCCTTCTTCGTCGATGATCAAGTCGTTGTCCTTGCAAAGAAGGGTGGTCAGGGGCTTGGATACTTTCGCGAAGTCCTGGATGAATCGTTGATAGAAGACGACGTGCCCGAGAAAGCTCCTCAAATCTTTTACGGTACCTGGTAGAGGAAGGTTCTGGATGACCTCGATCTTGGCCTTATCCACTTCTAAGCCTTTGCCCGAGACGATGTGCCCGAGCACTACTCCCTCTCGTACCATGAAGTGGGATTTCTCCTAGCTGAGTACCCAGTCGTTTCTGACGCATACCTCTAGTATCTTTGTCAAGTGAGCAAGACAACTTTTAAAGTCGTTTCCAAGGACGGAGAAATCGTTCATGAAGACTTCTAAGCTGTCACCAAGAAAGTCAGAAAAAATTGCCATCCTGCATCGTTGGAAGGTTGCTGGGGGGTTGCACAGTCCAAATGGCATGCGTCTGAAGGCGAATGTGCCAAAAGGACAAGTGAACGTGGTCTTCTCTTCATCGTTGGGGTGGATAGCAATCTGATTGTAGCCCGAATATCCGTCGAGAAAGCAAAAGTAGTTTGATCCTGCCAGTCGGTCCAAGATTTGGTCGATGAACGGTAGCAGGAAGTGGTCCTTCTTAGTCGTGGAGTTCAGCTTTCGGTAGTCAATACAGACCCTCCACTTTGTCGGTAAGCGCGTCTGGATTTCCTCGCCCTTTTCATTCGTCGTGAGCGTTACTCTAGCTTTCTTGAAACAACATGTTACCGGACTCACCCATTGGCTGTCAGATATGGGGTAGATGATTTCTGCGTTCAGCCATTTAAGAATCTCTTCTTCTACGGCCTCCCATACCCTCGGGTTGAGTCATCTCTGGGCTTCCCTGATGGGTCTCGACTCATCCTCTAGGAAGATGCGATGAGTACATAGTGAAGGGTCTAGCCCTTTTAGGTCCGTCAGGGTCCATCCGATTGCTTCTTTATTCTGCCTTAGCACCTCTAGTAATTGCTCTTCTTCCTTCATGTCCAACTTGGACGAAATAATTACTGACTTTGCTTTCTCTTCATCAAGGAAGGCGTACTAGAGTGTAGACGGGAGAGTTTTGAGCTCCAAAGTTGGCTCGTCCATCGGAAGCTCCTCATATCTTGCTTCCTCGTCGATCATCATAACTTCTTCTACGCAAGCCTCAATGTCTTGATGGTCGGCGAAGTCGATGGGGCCCAAGTCTTCGGAAGCTTGTGAAGGGTATTTCATTAATTTGTTGATGTCGACCTTCACGGTGTGCTCTCCCACCTTGAGAATTACTTCTCCTTTCCCCCAGTCGGTTACGGCTTTGGCGGTAGCTAGGAAGGGTCGTCCTAAGGTAATTGGGGCTTGGCTCAACTCCTTAGTCATTTTCATGTCGACCACTGGGAAGTCTACTGGGAAATAACAATCCTCTATTATTATGATGACATCGTCTACTAATCCATGGGGTTTCATAACTGATCCATCAGCTAAGCATAGTTCTAATAGGAATGGTTGTAACTCCCCTACATGATGAAGGTCGAATACAGTTTTAGGGAGGATGTTTATACTGGCTCCTGTATCTAGTAGGGACCTAGTGAAGGACATTCCTCCTATTTCACACGTGATCATGGGTGCTCCCGGATCTCTCTTTTTTACGGGTAAGGAATTCATCATAATAGAGCTTACCGTCTCACTAAGTTAGATCCGTTTAGGGTTTCTATGGGGAGTACATATACCATTTAGGAATTTTGCGTATGAAGGGATATGCTTGATGGCTTCTGTCAAGGGAATGGTTATCGTTACCTTTTTAAAGACGTCTAATAGGTTGTCATAGGCTTCACTATTCTTGGCTTTTGGTCGATTTAAGGCTTGAGGATAAGGCACAGGGGGCTTGTATTTTTCAGGATTAGGTTCAGCTGTAACCTGTTCTTCCTCGTCCTTTGAATCACTATCTTGCTCGATGATAATTGGCGTTTCTTTTTCTTTATTTGAGCCTTGGTGGAAAGGATGATCCTTGTATGGATCCACCAGAGCTTTCCCACTCCGAAGGCTGGATATGGCCAGGGTTGATTCTACGACTTCCTCGTCGACGTGTACATGGTTGATGTTGTGTGTCTGGGTCGATGAGGCTCCTTGATTTCTTGGATTTGTCGTGGCCTACGAGGGTAATTGGTCAGTAAAAATTACTTGCTTACCCTTTTTATCCGTCGTCGGTTGGACGTTCGTCTTGACAAAGTCCTGAATTTCGTCCACGCATGAGTTCATCCTCGTCATTTGCTCCATTAGTTGTGAGATTGTCGTGGTTTGGCGTGGTTTGGCGTGGAGCTTGCGTGTATGCTTGTGGTTTAGCAAGCGAGACGAACGACGACTGTCTTTGATTAGGGTAATTTTTCTGACCATTGTATTGTGGAGGATAGGGTTGATCATTGTTCCTCCTATATCCATTGTTCTGCGAAGAATTGTTAAAAACAGGGGTATTATATTGGCTAGGATAGTTACCTGGACAGTTGGGTCGTCCCTGTTGGCTTGGTCCTCGTGATGGACCTTGTCTATACATCCCTTTCCCTTGGATTGCCATCACAGGGCAATCTAATTCGACGTGGTCGAATCTCGAGCAAGTCGCGCATGGTGACGCTTCTTGGAGTGAGACGGGGGCAAGTCCTTCGGAACCGTTGCGGATGTTGAGTCTGTCCAGTAGTAAGTTCTGGATTTCCTCCATTTTGTCGATTCTTTCGAGGAACATCCCCGTCTCCGCTGATTTGGCATCCCTCTTCCAAATGGTTTCGCCGCATTATAGTGACTATTTTCCGCCACCGTTTCGAGGAGTTCCATCGCGTCATCTTCGTATTTGCTCATGAAGGTGCCGCCGCTAGCTGCATCTAAAAGATATCTATCTTGCGGGCCTAACCCATCATAAAATATTTGTATTAATTCATGGTTAGACACTCCATGGTGTGGACACTCCCTCGTAAGATCTCTTAATCGTTCACGGGCCTCGTGGAAGGTTTCACTCGAGCCTTGGGTAAACTCTCAGATGGCTTTTTGGACGGAGGTAGTTTTTCCTACGGAATAGTATTTTCTTAAAAACTCTTCCTCCATCTCGGTCCAACTTGTGAATTATTTCCCTAATTTTAAAAACCAGTCTTTGGCTCTATCTCTAAGGGTAGCGGAAAAGAGTTTCATCTTCATCGTGTCGGTAGGGACATTTTGAAGGTGATTTATTTCACAAACCTGGGAATGCTCATCTACATGTCTATAGGGATCTTCGGAAGGCTTACCATGGAAGATAGGAAGCATGCTCATAACATGAGAATCTATTCTGAAATTTGCCCCTCTTCCTAAGGGTGCGTGGATTCTAGTGACGGGTCACTAGAGGACAGGCCTAGCATAGTCACTAAGGCATTTCCTGGTATTTCCCTCATCGTTCTACGCCATTTCTACTGGTTCGGTGGGATCAAAACTTGAATCGGTCTCAGTAGTGACAGTCTCGGTAGCTTCGGAAGTTTGCAAGGATCGTTCAAAGAGGTCTATTTCTAGGGGGTTATTCCGTACTCTCCAAGCTGCTCGTCTTCTCATGAGGAGTGGATCGGATACTTAGATAGATAACTTATAACATATAAATGCTTATAAATGCTTATAAATGCTTATAAATGCTCAAAATTGATCAAATCAGACAATGAATTGATGATTGAAATTGGGAAAAATGGTAAATTATGAAAGATAACTTCAAATCAATTCCACGGAATCAAGAATCATCGAATTTGGACTTGATTTCGTGGAGAAATCGAAGATTGAAGTAGAGAGAAAATTTTGGAATCGTAAATCGCGATTTTATCTAAAATTCAACCAAATTGAACCTTAAATCCTAATCTAAATCAAAATCAAACTTAAATAAACTAAATCTTAGTAAAAATCGCTTCCACTAACCACGATTAGCAATCAGATTAACTCGATTAAACTGATTAATCGATGAAAACACCGAAGAACGCGTTCGCGAGTTCAGGCTGCAATTTCTACCGATCTACACGGCCAAATATTGATTTTAAGGGCTCCGGAGGTGCGGAACTGAAGCTAGAACACGATGAGATCAAGAGAAACGAGAGGGGAGGTGTCTAGACTGATCAATTTTCTTGATTTCCAACTCGAATCCTTAGAACATCGGAAGAACCCCTCATTTTATACATATTTTAGGCATAAGCGTCCGATCAAAAAGATCGACGTTTACGATGAAACCGTCCATCGTGGACCATTTCGGATATATCGCATCCGTCGGATTGCTGATGGAGGGTCCAGATGCTCCGTTTGAAATGCGTTTTAAAACGCTTTGCATCGCGCCCCTTCGACCGCGATCGGACGGTCGAGATGAGTCCCAACTGCTTCATCTCAGCCGTTATAACCCCTTTAATTAACCACGTGCTCATGATGCGATCTAGTGGACCGCGAGCGCACGCGATCGACGCGCCATGTTTCGCGCTCCACCCGATCCAACGCACCGTGAGCGGCCACGTCACCTGCACTTTAAAGACTGTGTGGGACTTAGTCCCACGCGGGAAAAAGTAACAAAATCGATTGAGTTTAAAACCAGCGCCGATTCAAAGGGATTAATATTCCCTTCCCATATACGGAAGGCTGAACATATTATATATTATAAACTATATATAAGTAAATAAATATCGCGCCGCGTAGGCCCGCGTGGCATTGTCATGTGGCCTTGAGTGCCACGTCGCATCCACGTGGGACCCGTGCGAAAATCCCCCTTTTTTGCCTTTAATAAATTATTTTTAACATTTAAAAATCATAAATTTAATCAGAAAAATTTGGAAAAAATCCCTTAAATTAGGAAATTCATAACTTTTAATATATCACTCCAAATTAATCCAAATTTCTTTCATTTGATCCAAAATTTAATTATCTATCATTCTAAAAAGTCAAATTAATAAATAATGAGAATTTTAAATATTATTTCAAAAATACATTTATTTATTTAAAGATTTTTAACTTAAAAAGTAAATCAATGTTTATAAAAACCTTTTCTCTCATTATTTTAACTTTAAAAACCTTTATAATCTCAAGTAAAGATGGGTTATTAATTATTTATATTTTAAATCATCATATTTAACCCTAATTTAAAGTTTTTTTGAGATTATAGTGACTTTTTCATAGAATGATAGAAAAATACACATAACTCTGATAACATGCATGTAAATGAAACCATTTATACCTTAATGTACATCAAAAATCATGTTTTATTATGTTAATGTAGCATGTTATCATGAGCCCATCACTTGCCATCCCGAAGACCGTTCGCGCCAAGAAGGAATCCACGTGTGTACACGTGGTCCTGCGTGGCCCCGCCACATGTGCGCGCCGCGCCACTTCAGCTTCGCGTGTCCTACGGGAATATTAAACACTTTTTGCCACTTTTTAAGGGAATTAAAATCGTCAAAAATTCCTGAAAAATCAAAATAAATTCTAGAAAAATCTAGAAAATTCAGAAATCAATATATTCAAAAATATAACTCCTTTTTTACTCAAATTTATGCATTCTTAGTATCATGTCATCTAAAATATAATTTAAAAGATGAATAAATAATGAATTCAAAAATATTCATAGGTGAACCATATCATCCACTCATTTTCTTTGATCTCTCTATCATCTTCTTCTTCTCTTTCTTCTTTTCTTCATCTTCACCAACGGAAAAATAAAAATCACTAAAAGGTAGTTAATTTTGATTTTTCGATCTTTATAAAAGTTCATAGATCATTAAAGCACATAATTAACCCTAAATTATACAAAAATATGAACTTAGGATAACATGCATCATAATTACACAAAATAAGCATGAATATTAGTTAAGTAAGATAAGAATTTAAGTTATACATGCATGTTATCAGTAGCCCCCTACTTCTAGTTGCAAAAATGACTTCGACTTGTCATTCTCTCACGATAGCGATAGGTACTACAACATTCCAAGGTTTTAACCAATCGAGTCATCAAGCTTGCATTTTGGACATTTGGCCAAACTAAATTATTGGCCCATTTTTTCAAAAAATACAAGTTAGTGGGAAACATAAGAAAAAATAAATTTTCAAAAATCTAAAAATAGTAAGGAATCAATAAAAAAAAAGGGTAAAATGACATTTTGTTGTCATTGTCTACTTGATAGAGGGAGGGGGAGACCTCTTTGGCCATTATTTATTGTTGCTTCTTGTCATGATGCTCATCATCATTGTTACCAAGATGGTGATTTTCATCATGATGCTTATCATCATCTACATCATCGTTAGAGAGAGGGGAAGAACATTATCACGTTTCTCCAGTAATGTCTTCATATATATCACCATCATCTTTGGTGAACTCGCATTATTTGATTTTCACTCACACCACAATCACCAAATCCTTCAAGCCTTCACAGTCATCTCAACATCATGTGTTGTGTTCTTTTATCTATGACACTATCAAAGAGAGAAATGGAGAATCCACATTAACAAGGAGTGCCCACATGCAAGAGAGCCCACATATAGGGGACAGCCCGAATATAGGTGCATCTACTACTCTCACTTCCTCCAACACACTTGTACATATGCCCATAAGTGGGAGTATCCAGCAATCATAGGAGCAGCCATGTGAGAGAAGCCTAAATGCAAGTTCACTTGTAGATAGGGAACAACCTAGACTTAGGAGCGCCCATATACATCTTCTTTTTCATTTTTCTAGATAATGACGATCAGATCTCTACCTCTATGACATGCAAAGTTCTATTCATCTCTCTTATCTAGTGCATTGTCTTCATCATCGACATCTTGATGGGCCTACGCTCTCATCCATTGAGTTGATATCTCATTGATGAACCAATTATGACATAAATATAAAATCTCAATGACCTAAGTTCTTTTGGGCTTCGCTTTCTATGTTCCAATTTGAACATGTACACATCCATGCTCTAGCTTGAGGAGGTGTTCAATAACTCATCAAGGCCCAACATTTACCAATATCCATCTCTCTCTTACGTAGCACTGTATTAGGGCCTCCTTTTGTAACTCTCACCATAATCTCTATTGATTATTCTCTTCCTTGTATCTCACCTTTTTACATAAATGTTTATATATGTTTATAACAAAAAATTAGGTGTCAAAGAAAATGCCCAAATCACCAAAATAATGATCAAAATGTAGTGTATGGAAAAGTTGAATTTGTAAACATGAGCAAATTTTGAGAATAATTAATGATGAAATGGTGTCAAATAATCAAGATAAAAGTATATTTCAAAATAATAGGAAATGAACCTTACCAATGAAAACAATATTGTGTAAATTTTGCAAGAATCAACAAAAAATTGTAGAAAAAAATTAGAAAGAAAAAGTGATGCAAGAGAAGATAAAAAGTGAGATAAAAATTTAATTATCTGCTTGAAAATTAAAGACATCTATGTTTATTTTGTCTCAATTTATATCCTTATTCTTAGCATAAAGGCAATGATTGATTGATCCTATTCATGTTTTATTGAAGATAACCTTTCTCGATCATGTTGAAGAGCTCTATACTTTAAGTGATAATAATTGAATGAACTGAATGCACTGGTGGTTTATTAAGGGCATGATAAGGAGGCCTTTTGCTCTATAACATGTAAAAGAGATATTAAAGATGAACCAAGATGCCAAGAGATGAATGTTTAAAGGTGTTATCTAGATTTTGACCCATTAGGGCCAACTCTCTCTCTCTCTCTCTCTCTCTCTAACTTAGTCTATATAAACACATGAAACCCTCCTCTCGAAAGACGGATTCTAGGATTTCTTGATCATCTTGTTAACAATGAAGAACAATGATTTTTTGCGAAAAATATTATGAAAAAGTAGTATAAGGGGATTGATGCTTTTCCAGCTATCGGATAGCCCTCAACAAAGGGCACAATAACTAGGATAGGCCACACCATATGTTTTTAACGAAGGAGAGAGGTAAAGATAAGAAGATATCGATGTCATTTTATCCTGGTCCAAGTGACTAGAAGTTTTCAATGAAACATCCCATTAAAGAGAGAGAGACCAAAGACAAAGCAAGAATGATAAAGACCAATGACAGTTTTTGGTTTCATCTTTGAGTTTTATTGTAATTACTAGATTAATTAAGATGTTTTTAGTATTTAGTTTTTGACATATTTTCATTGTGATGTGGTGTTTAAATGGGTCAATTCTTATGAACTAAAATTACCATTGCCCTTAGAAGTGTATAAATACTGATTTTGGGTTTCTTGGCTAGCCTTATGAATAGCATAGTAATTCCACAAATGGGACTCTTTAAAGATACATAGTAAAAATGACCCAAGGACCTAAAAGAGGGTTCTGCCTAGACCACAACGGATTTAGACTAGGAGTTCGAATATGGAAATGCCCTTTTTTTGTTCTATGAACTTCACTTGATAAAATTTAAAGAAAAAATCTAAAATTTCAGTGGCAAAATAGATACAAGAAATAAAAGATATGCTGATCTTTAAATTCATGATTTTATTTCTTTTCAAAGGCCTGAATGTCACAAAGGATCTATGAATTTTTTGATATTATTTTTTGGGGTCCTATAAGCCAATTTCTCTTTTTTTTTCAAATAGTACTCTTTTTAAGGGCAATGATTATTTTTTTCTCGTATTCATTTGTCCATGACTTATCATTGGGTGGAATGTTAGCTGACGTGTCATTTTCGTGCGTCGTTAAACACAAAGACGATGGTCAAACAAAATTTATAAATCCGAACTCACAAAGACAAGATAGAATAATCAAGTACTGGCTAAGTATCGGGTCGATCCACAAAGAGCAGGGTTGACTTTAATCGCAGAGTTGACATGGTCAAACTTAGGTTTAAAAGGAGTTTTAAATAAAAGAAAATAAGATGTAAAGTATGGAAATGATATAAATAAGGTAAATAAGAATTTTTAAGAATTGAAATCTCGGATTTGACAGAGAAAAGTCAAAAGTCAAAGTCAAAGCGTTGACTTTGACCAGCAGTAGGTGTTCTGCAAAATCAGAGAATCAAACAGAGTCAGAAGATTACGAAAATTATATATTTGGAAACTAGAGAGAAACTGGAATTTATTGATATAAGTTTTGTAATTTTTTGATAAGAAATGGATTTATTATGAATTATTTAAAATCAATGATCAAAAAATCCACGAAATGAACACCTCAGAGGAAATCTTCAAATTGAATGCCCAAATGAAATCCAAATCTTACAATTTATATGTCAATAGAAAGCTAAGAACCAGAGGAATCCAACAAGACCGAAATTATCAAATTCTGATTTGTCAATAAAAAGTAATTGACCCCGAAAGTCAACGTTTGACTTCTGATGAAAGATGAACAGTCCGTGGTCAAACCTTAAATTGAAGGGTCAAATAAACTCGGAATTTGATGAACTTGATATCCACGGAAAGCTGATGAAAAGAGGAATCCAATAAAACCCAAATCAAGTGATTTGGAATTATAATCAGAGAGATATCCTATTTTGAAAATCAGTGACTTTTCGGACTGAAATTTGGGGAAAATGAAGAACACTATGAACTAATTTGCAAAATTAAACTTCTAAATCTAATAAAAACTCAAATTACCTCTTGATAATCGATCGAATCTCACTACTAACCTGATTTCCACGAGAATTAAGCTCCAATTTGCGCGAATTGGAGTGAATTTGCTCGGATCCTTTCTCACGGACTTTCGGAATTCAAGGGGAAAATTCGATGAAATCAAGGAGGAATTCGCGATCAATCCTGCTCCAATCCCTTCGGAATCGAGTATAAACGCGGGGGAATCACGATGAACTTAGGATCTTCCTCGAAATTTGCTTAATTCCTTCAAGAATCGATCAAAAGTTAAAGAACAAGAGAAGGAGTACATGAGTTTTTAAAGGAGAAATTGGCCCGGAATCGTGAGCTGTAGAGGCGGTCGTGGGGGCGGTTTTCAAGCTTCATGGAGACGATTCTTTGGGCATGGGTCGTGGCTTCAAATCCGCAACGAATCGGCTTGATTTCAGCTCCAATTTCGCTTCACGTGTCCCACGATTTTCGCCACGATCGCGCCACGATTAGGCCGCGATCGGGCGTCAATCATGCTGCTCCAGCTTCGTCGATCGCTTGCCGATCGATGGAAGATGATTCCGCTCCGATCCCGCGCCATCTTCTCCTCGATCGCGGCTCAATCGCGCCGCGATCGTGGAGTTCTTCCACGATCGTCCATCGCCGTCCGATTAAGCCTCAGGTGAACGAGTGGCTACGATCGCGCGATCGCGTGGTCCACGATTCCGAGGAGCGTCCGCCGTCAGATCGAGTTTATCGCGGTGATGATCATGATCGCAACGTCCCTCCGTTTGATAAAGATCCAGCGCCTCCAGATTTGTCCACATGGCGCAAGGTAGGCCCCTGCGATTATTTCACTTACGATCTCTTTTAGGCACGTGTTTGATCCGCGATCGCAGTGGACAACGGTCCACGCGATCTCCGCCGCCTCGATCCGATCCGACGCCTCGCCAAGCCGCCACGTCACCTGCAATAACATAATCGTGCAGGGAACATAGTCCCACACGGATTAAAAAGGAGGAAGAGAACGCGTTTAAATAGGGGAAAGGATTCCCCTATTAACTATCCATATATCCCTTCTACTCAGCGACACGTGGCGCACACACGGCGCCCACGTGGCCTCCCCGCCACTTGGCGCGCCTCCTGCGTGGGCCACACGCGTCTTGCCACGTGGCCTCAGCGCCACGTCGTAATGGCGCGGTGGACCCGCGCGCCACGTGGGTCCGATCGCCACGTCAGCCCCGCCTGGGCCCGCTCGCCACGTCAGCCGCAGGTAATTTCTACCCCTTTTTCGTGATTTTTAACTAAAAAATTCCTTAAAAAAATCAATTAAAAATCAAATAAAAATCGGAAAAAATAGTATAAAACTTCAGAAATTCATATTTCTCAAAATACAACTCCTTTTTAATCCAAATTTTCTCCATTGGATGACAAATTCTTTTCTTTTTAATATCATGTCATTTTAAAAATATGTTTTTCAAGAAGGAAATAAGGATGAATTAAAAATTTCATTAAATAAGTTCTAATTAAACATTCTAAATCATAAATTCATCCTAAAATCATCCTTCCAAACATTTACTAAAGTCAAAACTCATTTAATCACTGAGATTAACTTCTATTAATCTAAACAAAAGATTAATCATCGATTAACATAAAATTATCCCTAATTTATGCATAAATATCAACTTTAGTGAAATGACATGCCAATGGAGAAAATTCCTAAAAAGTATGATAACATGCATCATATTCACATAAAATAAGCATGAATATGAGTTAATTAAGATAAGAATTCAAGTTATAAATGCATGTTATCACACCCCCCAAAGAGTCTCTATGGGTATAAGTGACAAGTAGAGAAAATAATGCCCTAGCTAATGATTAAGAAAGCATAAAAATTGTGACAAGAATATTAGAAGCATAATTTGAGCGGAAAAAAGGAAACAATGATTTTACACTAATAAAAATTCTGTCAAATTATCTGGAGATGAGGAACATGATGGTGGTGACTTAAGATGCACTTGCATGATGAACCCTGATACCATGTGGAGACTAGATCATACCACAAAGGAGCCCTCAATAAATCTAAGAAGTCTACGATGGGTCTTGCAGCTCCGGTAGGGTCAAAAAATGTATTTTCATGCTCCGGAGAAGTATGACTTGTAAATAAAGCCACTCAAACTATAAATTACCAATAACCCATATTAATAAGTGTTCTATATACCCCTCTATCTAGAAATTCACTATAGGAAATATCAACTACATGGTCTAAGTCTTCTTATTTCTTGAGTTAAAGTATTTGATGCCATTCTTTTCTTGCACAATAGCATGAGAAAAATTTCATCAATAACTTATAATTTTCATTATCATATGCTTATGTGTGTAGAAACAATAGTCTCTACTAGAATCATGAGCTAATGAATTGACATTTTCAACAGGATTTGAGGGGTATAGAATTTCTTGGTTTTACAATTATAAATATAGCACCAAAATATTTTCGCGTAGCCGATATTCATATATCCACCATAAAAATCAGAAATATTTACTAGGACTATTTCCATATTTCTAGAAATAGATAGCCTTGTTGAGTTTTACCGACGTATGGTATAATATTAAAACAAAAAAAAAGCTCAGCTGCTACGATGTAAAATGCTGAACCAAGTATTTATTTTACTATCGCAAGCCTTATATATGCCACAAGAATTGGGTCTTATTAATGAATGAAGACATAGTTTTACCAGAATAACAAAATATTCGACATCAACTCAGTCGAAAATGGTGTTCATTGTATGTAAATTATAGAAGAAAAACTATTTCACAACTAATAATGTTTCCATAGATGGTGAGATTTCACTTTCATTCATGTCTCTAGGTTTAGCTAAGTGGACTATTCTTATAGTATATTTTTCAGTAGTGACTACATCAAATAATTAATTGGAAACACTATTTACTTTCAGTGATTTAATACTCAATCATCATTCTTCCACAAGACCTATTGGAAGAGGAAGCATAGTCATTGTTAGTTTTTCTGTTTTTGTTTTTTCTTGCCATCACAAACTGTTCATTGTTATTTTTGTCAAAGATTGAAATATTCAACTTGAAAAACTGAATACCTTTCCATAATATATTTTGATTGAAATATACCCATCTTATGTGTATACTTGTAGTAAATGTAGTAAAACTTTTGATAATTTCACTATGCCCAAAATGCTTTTTAGAATGGATCAAGGTATTTAATGTACTGCATTTTAGGAAGAGGCTCGTCATTTCAATACGTCGTAGAATATTTTTTTCATAGAAAAGTATTCACGTTGTTTTCTAGGACTCAAAAAAGGGCATTTGATGTAAATTGTCCACATTCTTGCACTCCAATTTCCCAAAATCACAAGCCTTACTTTTCTTGGTTGAGATAACTTCATCCAGACCTCTTCCTCATCATATCATCCTTGAATTTTTTTTCAAATATTCTAGAAAGTCTCTCTAGTTCCTGAGTAACCACATCTTAACTCTTAAATATTGTGCTGTTCCGATCAAGTATCTTGAGTCCACCTTCTGCGTCAAGACAGTAGTTTACATAATGTGCCACTTTTCCTCTGTTACCAGCCATCTTCTTTTCAAGGAGGTACTCTGGTGGCTTGTGAAAGCAGGGCTCCATGGAGATATCCCTTAGGCAAAGAGGGATCGGCAAGGCATGACTCTTCAATCGAAGCATAACCCATGGCTTTAGACCACCAAGGCCTTGCCCAACATACCCAAAGGTAGACCATGCGCTTGTGACCAGCACATCAGAAAAGCTCAACAGATTCATCTCTGCCCAGGCCCTTATATCATGGTCCTCATCGTCCAACAGCTGTTTTTCCTCGTGGCTAGGTTGATGAACACTCAGGATCACACCACCTCTCGTCGGATGATCCCAATAAACCCTCCTTATCTTGTCCGCATAGCCAGAATACAGAGCTGTGACAAGAACATTCTTGATCTTCCATCTCCGATGCCCCACTTGAGCTTCCCCTAATTCAACCTCCGGAAGCAATTTCTCCCTAATTGTGCAACTGATCATTTGCCTAGCAACAATCTCAAAGGGAGAAATCACATGTTCAAAGTTCCTTATTTGTATACTTAGTGTTTCTTCTCCTACTGCTAGATAAGCTTTATAGTACCTTGTGATAATTCCCCACACCTTATTTGAAGGCTGAAAGAGATATCTAACAAGATGATGGAAAACTGCCTCTGTATCTGGGAACATCCTCGCTAACTCTGGCTCAAAATCCTCATTCAAGAAGAAAGCTGGAGAAAAGTAAACTTCTGACCTAATCAGCAACCAGGGAACCGCTTTTAACGCCCTTTGATCCTCCTCAAAGAAGAAGCGAGCATCTTCTGGTCCATAGTCAGAGACTAAGTGTGCGTAGACAAAGGAGGGCATATCCCTAATTGTGCTCTTATGATTTTTCACTAGGCTGGCGTAGCTCAGAGGATGCCCACTGTCAAATTCGAAGTTTTTAATGGGGAAGTCAAGGGGAATAAGCCATGATGTATTGGGAAATGGCTCGCAGAAGAGCTTGGAGAAATCTTTCCCTCTATCAATGAGAAGAACTCTCCCAGTGAGAAGTGCATAGAGGAATGATGATGTGAGAGAGACTATCCGGTTTCCAAGACCTGAATAGGGGCTGTATAAAACGTACTTGCATTCATTTTTTTGATGTGCTGCTCGTGCAGCTAAGTCTCCATGAAGGAGTTGAAGGGTCTTGTTATAACCTTGGGTGTGGGGTCCACATCTTCTATGCCTTTCTTCATAGTCTCGGAGCTTCCTCACTAGGTAAGTTGAAGGTTTAAACGGGGACTTGTGGCGATAATTTACCGCTTCGTTCCTGCTAAGGCAAGAGCCTTTCTCAAAGCTATTTGCTAGAAGGCCGCTGAGGGACTTATCATTTGAGTTGCTGGAGTGTGCAGTGGAAGAGCCTGATAGGAGAGAAATAGGGTAAAATCAATCAATGATTGCTTTCTTATAGCTCCTGCTTGGAGGGAGGGAGGGAGAGAGAGAGTAAGAGAGTTAGATATAATCATATTAACACAAATATATGTATATGTGGGTGTCTAGAGAGACCTAGAGACGGATTCAATCATATAAAGTAAATATGTGTGCGTGTGTGGGTGTGTAAAGAGAGAGAGGGAGAGTTAGACATAATCATGTAAATATATATACATATATCTAGCCCAGATTCTCCGGTTCCAGTGTCGGTACCGGTTTTTTGTGAAAACCTAAAACCTTTACCTAACTTCGGATCGGTGTCGGTGACGGTATTGTCCGGTTCGGTGAAACCTATATTTTTCGGTGACTTGTCGTTGAAATGAAAATAAATTGTATAAAGTTTTTATGACTCCATAATACATAAATATAAAAATACATGTTTCACAAACAAATGATAATAAATTAACACTTCTCACCAACACATATACAATATATTAAAAATTAAAAATAAAAATCATAAATTTATAAATTACAACTTTTAAAATATTTAAAAAAATAAGATAAACAATTTAGTTTTAGATAATCATCTCTCAAAAGTTTAAATAGCAAAATTATCTATCTCTCTCTATCTTTCTCTCTCCCTCCCTCCATTTCTCACTCTCTTTTTCTCCCTCCCTCACTCTCTCTTCCTCCCTCTCTCACTCTCTCTTCCTCCCTCCCTCTCCCTCCCTCTCTCTCCCTCACCCTCCCTCTCTCTCCCTCACCCTCCCTTTCTCTCGTCTCCCTCCCTCCCTCTCGTCTCCCTCCCTCCCTCTTGTCTCCCTCCCTCTCTCTCTCTCTCTCTCTCTCTCTCTCTCCCTTCCTCCCTCCCTCTCTCTCTCTCTCCCGCCCTCCCGCCCTCCCTCTCTCTCTCCCGCCCTCCCGCCCTCCCTCTCTCTCTCTCGTGCCCCTCCCTCCCTCTCCCGCCCCTCCCTCTCTCCCGCCGTCCCTCGATCTCTCTCTCCCGCCCGCCCTCCTCCCTCTCCCTCCCTCCCCGCCCTCCCTTGATCTCTCTCTCCCGCCCTCCTCGATCTCTCTCCCTCCTCCCTCCCGCTCTCCCTCCCTCCCTCCCTCCTCTCTCTCCCGCCCTCCCTCCCCTACCTCTCTCTCTCTCTCTGCCTCCCTCCCTTTCTCTCGCCTCCCTCCCTCTCTCTCTCTCCTGCCCTCCCTACCTCCCTCTCTCTCTCTCTCCTGCACTCCCTCCCCTCTCTCTCCCTCTCCCTCCCTCTCTCCCCGCTGTGTTACTTTATTGCATTAAATTATGTTACTCCCCCTCCCCCTTCCCCCCTACCTCTCCCTCTCTCTCCCTCGCGCAGGGAAGAAATTTTATCTCGCAGGGGGGAGAAATTCTATCTCGCGCAGGAAAATAGTGAAACTGAAAGCTTTTGGTGACACCGGAAGCAAAAACCAAAACCCAACCGAAGCCTTCGGTTTGACTTTTTTTGCCACCGCCGGTGTCGGTTCGGTTCGGTTTCGGGTGTCTGGTACGGTTTTGGAGAACCTTAATCTAGGTGTATGAGAGAGAGATGGAAAGAGAGTGTTAGAGATTGCGATTAAGAGGGGGAGAGAGAGGGAGAGAGAGGGAGAGAGAGAAGGAGAGAGAGGAGAGATAGAGAGAGAGGAGAGAGAGGGAGAGAGAGAAGGAGAGGAGCGGGAGAGAGAGGGGGAGAGAGAGGGAAAGGGAGAGGGAGAGAGAGAAGGAGAGGAGAGGGAGAGAGAGGGAGATAGAGGGGGAGAGAGAGGAAGAGGAAGAGGGAGAGGGAGAAAGAGAAAGAGGAGGAGAGAGAGGGAGAGAGAGAAGGAGAGAAAGAGAGAGAGAGGAAGAGGGAGAAAGAGAAAGAGAAGGAGAGAGAGGGAGAGAGAGAGAGAAGGAGAGAAAGAGAGAGAGGAAGAGGGAGAGGGAGAAAGAGAAAGAGAGAGAGAAAGAGGTAGAGAGAGGGAGAGAGAAGGAGAGAGAAAGAGGTAGAGAGAGGGAGAGAGAAGGAGAGAGAAAGAGGTAGAGAGAGAAGGTGTGATAGAGGGAGAGATAGGGGGAGGGGGAGACAGAGAGAGAGGAGAGAGGGGGGAGATGAGAGGGATTGAAAGAGATAGCGATAGATAAAGGGAGGGAGAGAGGGAGGGAGAAAAGTGGGTGGGATAAGTAAATCACTCTATGGGATTAACGATAGCTAATGATATACCATGTATCTATACAAATGTCCATAAAGAGATTAATGTTGGCTGCTGATCACCTCAAGAAGTACCCTCTCAAGATGATGAGCACACTCACAATTGCACTCAACTACTCAAAAGAAGAAGAAGAAGAATGAGAAGAGAGAAATTTCACTAAAAAACACTAAACCACTCAATAACTCTCTGGAGGAAGAAAGGAAGGTACAGAGATACCTCTAGGGATGCTCTAGGTCCCTATTTATAGGCTAGAAAGCAGAAAAACTGAAAAATAAGCTCCCCTATTTTTCTGCTCCGTTCTTCTGCCGAGTGAGCGACGTGGCGCGTGAAAAACGGAAATTTTCACGCGCCAGTGTGCGCAGGATGCACACACTTTTCGCGCGGAGACCCAGCCTTCCGATTTAATCGCCGCGCGGAGTGGGAATAAACTCATTTCCCACATTCTCCTCCTTGAGTTTCTTCATGTCCCATGCCTTCTTCACTCCAATTCTGGCACTTAGCTCCATAAACTTCACTCTCCCCAATGATTTTGTGAGAATGTCAGCCAATTCATCTTCAGTCTTCACATGCTCGATGAAGACTCTCCTGTCTTTGACGCAATCTCGAATGAAATGATATCGTGTGTCGATGTGCTTGGTTCTATTGTGATGAGCTGAGGTCTTGCTTAACATAATGCCTGATTGATTATCAACCATAATCTTCACCGCTTCCATCTTTACTCCCATTACTTCCATCACTAACCTTGCAATCCACACTCCTTGACATACAGCTGACGTAATTGCTATATATTCAGCTTCACGCGAAGATAAGGCCACCACCTTTTGCTTCAAGTTGTTCCAAGTGATTGGTAGACCACCTAGAAAGAAAACTTGACCTGAGGTGCTCTTTCTATCTTCCACATCACCAGCGAAGTCACTATCGCTATAGTCAATTACATTGAGATTCTTCACTCCTTTCACATACACAAGACCAAAATCAATGGTACCTTTGAGATACCTCAACACCCTCTTTGCTGCTATCCAATGGTCAGAGGTAGTCATGTATCTACTTAATATGCTCACCAAGTCATGTCAGGTCGCGTATGAAGTAGATACCTTAGGCTTCCAATTAAGCTCCTATATAAAGTCGCATCCACGCTTCTTCCACCTCCTTCTTTCTTTAACTTCAGCTGAGCTTCCATTGGAGTGTTGGTTGGATTGCATTCAACCATTTGAAAACTCTCCAAGATATGTGCTGCATATGGTCTTTGAGACAAGGTTATTTGGGACTTACCTTGATGCACTTCAATGCCCAAATAAGAACATAGCAATCCCAAATCTGTCATGTCAAAAATGTTCATCATATTTTTCTTGAACTCCACTTTGGCTTCACTTGCCCCCATGATGATAAAGTCATTTACATATACTCCAACAATCACTTTATCTTGATTTGAGTTCAAATAATACACACCTTGGTCATTTTTGCTTCTCACAAAGCCAATGCTCTTCAAAGTATCATCAAGCTTTGCATTCCATGCTCTTGGTGCTTTCTTGAGACCGCAGAGTGCTTTATTTAGTTTGAGGACCCACTCCTCTTTTCTTTCTTTCACATAGCCCTCCGGTTGACTCACATAGATCTCCTCCTTGATTTCACCATTCAAAAAAGCGGATTTCACATCTAAATGATGCAAACTCCAACACTCTTGGGCTGCCAATGCAATCAAGATACGTATTGATTCAAAACGAACAACAGGAGCAAATACCTTATCATAATAAATCACATATCTTTGGCGATACCCTTTCACCACTAATCTCGCTTTGTGCTTCAAAATTTCACCAAGCTGATTCTTCTTTAGCTTGTATACCCATTTCACACCAATGGGCTTGCATGACTTAGGAGCCTTCACTAGCTTCCATGTATCATTCTTCTCAATGGAGGTGATCTCCTCCTCCATAGCTTTCCTCCATGCTTCATCTTCAGATGCCTTGGAATAAGTGGTGGGTTCTTCAAATGAGATGAGGCACTCCTCCTCAATCGGATCAGTAGCTTCATAGAGAGCTTGGATGGATCGAAATCTTGGCATCACTTCATTGCTCATCGATGTCGACCCTTCACTTTGACCCGTTTCTTCATTTGAAGGCATATCTCGAAGCACACCTTCAAGATTGTCTCCATCTTCCTCCATCCTCATACATGGATTGTCGAATCCAAGATTTACACCTGAAACACACAACTCCATACCTTCACTCGGTTGTGGTTCCATGAAGTTCCACTTGCGCCCTTCTTCAAAGATGACATCTCGGCTCAAATGAACCTTGTGTGTGATAGGATTAAAACACCGATAACCCTTGGTACCTCTCTCGTACCCCACAAACACCATCTCCTTACTCCTATCTTCAAGTTTCCCCAAAGCTCCAGGAGTCTTCACATGCACAATTGAGCCGAAGATCCTAAGATGACTAAGTTTAGGCTTCTTCCCGCTCCACATCTCATGGGGCCTCTTCCCTTGCAAACTCTTCGTAGAGGACCTATTCAACACATACACACAAGTATTGATAGCCTCACCCCATAATTCAAGAGGTAAACTCTTTTCTTTGAGCATGCTTCTTATAAGACCCACAACGGTCCTATTCTTCCTCTCAACTACTCCATTTTGTTGAGGTGTATATGGAGTAGTGAGTTGCCTTTGAATGCCTTTCTCTTCACACCACTTTGAGAACTCTTCAGAAGTGAATTCTCCACCACGATCAGTCCTCAAGCACTTGATCAATGCTCCATTGGATTCACTCTCCGCAAGAGTCTTGAATTTTTTAAAGGCTCCAAATGCTTCTGACTTGTTCTTCAAAATCGCCACCCACATCAATCTAGAAAAATCATCAACAATTAGCAAAAAAATACTTCCCTCCACTGATTGTTGATGGTGTGATTGGTCCACAAATGTTGGCATAGACCAATTCCAGGGGCTTTGAAGCTCTAAATTCAGTTGCTTTGGGAAATGGGGCTCTCGCATGCTTCCCGGCCACACAACAACTGCACTTGTGCTCAAATTTTGAAGAACTAGGTAATCCAATAGCATGATTACCTTTCACCATACCATGGAGAGTGTGAGCACTTTGATGACACATCCTTCTATGCCACAGCCATGCCTCTTCATCACTTTTCTCCACAAGAAGACAATGCTCGACAATGTTGAGCTTCAAAAGGTACATATTCCCCCTTGTCTTGGGAGTCTTGGTCAGCAACCTTCCTTGGCCATCATAAAGGGTGAGAAAACCATCCCTCAAACGTATGTCACAACCTTGTGAATCAAGTTTTCCCAAACTTAAGATGTTAGTCTTCAATTTAAGTATATAAAGAACATTTTCAAATATCATTCGTTCACCATTTGTACACTCCACATGTACTTCACCTTTGCCTTCATATCTAATTGAAGAACCATCACCGAATCTCACCACTCCTTGGTGAGAGTCATCAAGGGACTGATAGAAGGTCTTCATACTAGTCATATGGCTGCTAGCTCATGTATCTAGATACCACATATCATCTATAGGAGAGCTATTCATACCTTGAAGTAACACATCCGCATGTTCATCGGCTAGCACCATTAGCAATGATGATTCTTCCTCTTCATCTTCTTGGGCTATATGCATCTTTTATTTTCCCTTTGACTTGTCCTTCCTAAGAAGTTCACACTCATCTGCAAAATGCCCAAGCTTTTGACAATTGTAGCATTTTACCTTGGATTTGTCAAATTGCTTCTTTTTCTTCTCTCCATTAGCATCATCACCATGATCTTTGCCTTTTTCCTTTCTTTCTCGTCCCCTTCTGCTTAAAGATGACCCCTTTTGATCCTTCTTAGACATATTAAATGCCCAAGATAAGAGTGCTTGTTCCTCATATATTGAGTTCCTCTCTTGGAGTCTCAACTCATGAACTTTGAGTTGCCCAAAAGCTTCCTCAAGTCTCATGGTCTTTAAATCACTTGTCTGCTCAAGTAGAAGAATTAGAGAATCAAAATCTTTGGGGACTGACCTGAGAAGCCTTGAAACAGCGCCATACTCATCAAGACTTTCCCCCAAGTCTCTCAAATTAGTAACAATTCGAGCAAAACGATTTGAGTAGTCATCAATCTTCTCATTCCTCTTCATGGAAATTATTTCAAATTCCCTCTTCAATGCTTGCACCTTTGCTTACACCACTTTGTCCATTCCCACATGGAATGTGCGGAGAACTTCCCGATTCTCCTTTGCACTCTTCTTGATGTCCATTTGGTTGCTTTGTGACTCGGAGATGGAATTGAGGATCATCAACAATGCAAGGCGATCCTTCTTCCGATTTACCTCACTTCCATCAATAACTCCTCACAAGTCATGAGCCTCCAAAGAAACTTCCATCCTCATAGCCCAAAGACGATAATTTGTGCTTGTTAACATCAAAATAGAAGTAGACATACCGGTTTCACTCCTCGATGGATGCAAGGTTGGTGTAGGTGCATGTACATCACCGGACATGGTAGAAGTCCTTCCCCTCTTAGACATTCTCACAAGCCTAGGATAAAAATGCTCTGATACCACTTGTTGGCTACTGATCACCTCAAGAAGTACCCTCTCAAGATGATGAGCACACTCACAATTGCACTCAAAAACTCAAAAGAAGAAAAATAAGAATGAGAAGAGAGAAATTCCACTAATCAATCTTCAACCACTCAATAACTCTCTGGAGGAAGAAAGGAAGGTACAGAGATACCTCTAGGGATGCTCTAGGTCCCTATTTATAGGCTAGAAAGCAGAAAAACCGAAAAATAAGCTCCCCTATTTTTCTGCCCCGTTCTTCTGCCGACTGAGCAACGTGGCGCGTGAAAAACAGAAATTTTCACGCGCCAGTGTGCGCAGGATGCACACACTTTTCGCGCGGAGACCCAGCCTCCCGATTTAATCGCCGCGCGGAGTGGGAATAAACTCATTTCCCACAATTAAAACCTAACAAGAGATTAAGAGATAGAGATAGAGAGGGAGTGAGAAAAGAGAGAGAGAGAAGTCAGAGAGGAGAAAAAGGAGGGAGAGAGAGATATAGAGAGGGACAGAGAAGGAGAGGGAGGGATAATGAGAGATAACGATAGAGAGAAGAGCGAGATTGAGATCATAAGGCTTGGAAAAAAAATTGATTGGGGATCAACGTTCTCTACATACATCAAAGATAACGAGCTGAAACCAAAACGGGTAAAACAATGTCTCCACAAGAGCACCCACGGGATTACGAGCCGGATTGGAAAAGGAAATAACTGGGGATGAATTGTGATTCTCTTGGAGGGAAGATCATTGTGCCGGTGAATAAAATTCAAATAGAAAATTCTGATAAACACGTACATGGAGTTTCCAATATTCTAAGCGTCGATCAATCGAAACCCAGACAGAAAGTCTGCTCATGTACCTATTCGAGGGAAGAGAGAGAGAGAGAAGCTGATCATACCTTTTCCTTCTCCATGATTCAAAAAATTGTAGTAGCAGATTCCTCCATTAACCATTAGATTCCCCCATAGCGTTCCGATGAACAAGGTTAGAACGAGAGAAACAAGCCAGACGAAGGATAAACAGATCTTTCGTTCTACTGGCATCGGGGCGGCTTTCTCAAGTTTAATCATTAAAATGCACCCGCTGATTCTAATGTTTCTCCTTTGAGTTCCTTTACTCGACTAGGGCTGACGTGGTTGAAAAGGAAACGTCGTTGACCTTCTTTAACCAGAACGATAATAATTAGAAATAAAAGTCAACGTAACTCTACAACGAACGGTAATGCCTTTCAATTCAGCCAGCGTGGCGGGTCAATTTTAATTCAATTGTCATTTAAGTTTTGCTTCAAAGAATCGTTTGATTCAGGGCACACACGAATCTCTCTCTCTCTCTCTCTCTCTCTCTTCTGTGCCGTCTTCCACCCTCCTCCGCCCTCTTCCGCGAATAGAATCAAAGAATGGAGAAATGAAGGACAAAGATATGATGAAAATGGTCTTCGAGAAGATGAGAATGGAATAAAAGTGGAGGAGCAGTCGGGACCGTTTCCCTCCGCAACACGGAAGTGGTTCTATCAGCACATGGTCCCTGATTAAAGGATCAATAATTATCCTCTCCCCCGAAGTAAATTAACCGATACCATGAGTAAATATAGATATTGACGTGCAGTTTCTGAATAGCATATTCTTGACGTCCGTTCTATAAGGAAATAGCCGCTGTCATGAAGGATGCTTTATACGGCTAGAAAAGATCAGCACGTTCAAGAAAGGCTCGACAAAGAGGCAATTGTTTTGAAAACTGTGGGCTTGCAGGTCATCGATGTAGTAAACATCCAAGCCTAGATTCTGTGGAAAATATTGGATGCCCTTCTCTCTTGCTTTCTCTTCCCGTGTGACCTTTGCTTTGTACGCGTCTTCATCTTTATCCGAAAGTTTGTGTAAATAGAAAATTATCATAATTAATTTCAATCGTCGCCACATATGAGAATGCCCAATTTCAATATTTCCATCTTTTATCAATTTGCCTCACTATCTATTATCAGTCAGTTTATCTTTCTAGATATCCATGTATGGATTTATCTTTCCGTCAAAATATCTATCAATATATCTACCTATCTATCCCTTTTTTTAGATGAGTAGACTGATAAGGATAAATATGTAATATTTACTATTTAAGTAGTTTTATCTTATTTCAAGAGCTATATAATTGTAACCATTGAGAGCTACATAACACCTTATTTGTCAATTTATCTATATATCAATTTGTCTATCTTTTTGTTTGAATATCTATATTTCAATCGTTACATCTATCTGTATTTTTGGGGTGGCTCTCACCATTTCCAGAGCCAAAAATCCAAATTGATTTCTCAGAATTAGAAAAAGGGTATCAGCGGATGTGTGCTCATCTGGAAAGATATTTCCATTTTCTGTCTGATTATTCTTGTGTATCTTTGAGCATTATCCTATCATTTTGGATTTTTTCCTTTAGCTCTCGTGAGTTTCATCTTGTGATACATTTGTGAGTTTTTTGCATTTCTTATTTGCGTTTTCTCACCTTTATTTTGTCATGTTTTCAAGGACACGTACTTGTAAACTTTAAGATATGTGTAATGCTTCATTCTCCTCTGAAATGCATCAGGAGTATCCTTCACAATTTATCCCACACTTGTATGTATATCTCCAACAAAACATGATTTTTAAGGCCTATCACCTTGAACAAATCTATTCATTCTCGTCTTGATAAACATTGTCAAATTTCAGACCTCATATAGATTGCTGTACACCTTGACATATCTATAGTAATAAATATGTAAATATAAGTGTATGTATATTTAAAATATTAGGGTATCTGTTGTGGTTCATCGATGGGTCAATTTGAAACTATCTTTAATTTGGATATCATGCATGCATTTTTGTGAAACATTTTTCTAATACAATGATACATCTATTTCTATAATTCTTTCAAGTCATTATCAAGAATATTCTTCACTCAAGCATGATTTGACTCTTCATCCATTAATCAATCCATGACTTCTTGTTAGACAGATCTAAGACTTTGCTTCCATCAGGACACCCTTAACTTTAGTGTGAGAGTATAATTTTTATATCTCACATCAATTGAGATACAACTATTTATACCTAAAATCAGAGTTTTTTTATTTTATATCATGACAACTTTGACTATTGATCAATTAAAGTTTAGAGCTAAAAAATAAATAATGGTAAATTAATTAAAGGAACTCACTAATAGTCAACTAGATGATATCAAAATTTGGTGGTGTCATCTATGATATTCAAAAATCAATGCACAAAGTCCATCGTCCAAGTCCAAGGTCAACTTGTTGAATGTCATCGGCCTTGTAATGAAAGATGAGCTCAAGGTCAATTCAAGTTAAACTCAAATCTAAAAATAAAATTAAGGGTCAAAATAGTTAATAGTGACCCCGTAAATATAGTGATCCATTTTGAAGTCAATAGTAAACTCAAAGTTAATCATAAAGTAGAAAGTGTTGGGTTCTAAGGTCGATAAACTTTTGAAATTTTTATCAAAACATCAAATGCAACGGAAGACATTAAATTGGATGTTCAAAAAATTGAGGCACCAAGAACATATGATCCTATCATCTAGTATGCATGACAAAACATACTTACATGGTTTCCTTGAAGTAGTTCTTGAAGCTATTTAAGTGTCTAGCCTCTAGTAGTATCTACACGGTCTTTGTATGGGTGGATCTCCTCTTCAAAGCTCGTCACCAAGAGAGAAAGAGAAGAAAGCAGAGAATTCCCACAAGGCACCTTGAGTAGTGGACATTCTCCCCCTATTAATAGACATTTGGTATGTGATTTTTTTCATAAAAACCCTCATAATTGTGTCTATATCCACCAACATTCATAAACCTTATGTGTGTGACCCCCTAGGTCCATATATCTCACTAATTAATAACTCTAAAGATCAAATAACACCTTATTGGTGAACCTTAATTAATTATCCACATCAACATATAAATTAATTAATCAAGGATCAATTTAACCCAATCGATAAGTTGAGTTTCAAGCCTATTGGGTGTCAAGCTACACCACGTACTCTAGGAGATATGGAGTATGTAAGAACTCACTTGTGGAACCTTTTCATCATCGATTATCAGATATGTATAATCCTTCATCTGTACGAGACTCATGAATGACTTAAGGTATGGTCAACTATCAAATCCTAATCGGTCACTCAAGTTAGTACTCATGCGTGTAGGAAAACATCGGGAACTCCTTCTCTAATATTTCTACTACCTTGGCCAGGGATTTCATCGTATCTCATTCCTTGAGTCAATCTCCTCAAATACCAAGGCCAGATGATCCCATATTGATCACACAATCATTTTTATAGACTTCATGTCGTATCTAATATATGACGTTTTAGATATCTCATGGCTAGGGATTCATAAGTCATTGTCAAAACATGATCATCCATTCACAAGATATCTTTGGTGTCTCAAAGGACCACATACACAATTGTGACATCAATTAACCTGATTGACAATTAGGTATAATTACCATTCAGGGATTCATATGGATCAATTCAGTGAACTCTTTCTCCAAAGAGCACTCACTATCTATCCTTAGTGTCTCCCTGAAAACATGCTAGCTAGACATGATAATACATGATTATTTATACATATTAAGGCATAAAAGATTTCATTCCTACGCATGTTATTATATTTATGAGTGT
>CM044104.1:19774652-19891351 GCA_024174645.1 Lemna minuta
CCTATGATATGGTAGAGATGGTTTGGACAATTAGGAACCTATATCAAAGGAAAAGAGGTGGTTGACTTGGTCCACTCAAGGAATTCTAGGTTTTTAAAGATAAGGATTAAATGCTTTGACCAAGTCAATCTTTAGATAAGTATAAAATAGGATGAGGGAAGATAATTCCCTTAAGATCTACACTCTCTTTATTTATTTAGAGAGGTCTTCTTCATCTATTTAAGGAATGGATAATTTCTCAAATTGGTAGATAAGGAGGAGGACGAGGAGGAGGAGGATAGGTTCACTTAGAACCCTTGTGTTCATGTTTCAAAATAATTCTCCATCAAAGATCATCATCTACACTAATCATGTGACCCTAAAATACTTGCTCTCCAAAAAAGAGGCCAAACCATGACTGATACGATGGGTGCTGCTCCTTCAAGAATTCGACTTGGAGATAAAAGACAAGAAGGGCTGCGAAAACTTGGTGGCAGACCATCTATCGCGTCTCCACATCCCGGAAGGAGGAGACATCGGTGACACATTCCCCGACGAGCATCTCCTTGCCATCTCGAGTCACGCCCCCTGGTATGCACACATCGTCAACTTCATCATCACTAGATCGATCTCAGAGCATTTGAATCGGCATAAAAAAGATAAGTTCTTCCATGAGCTCAAGTACTAGTTTTGGGAAGAACCACTTCTATTCCACCTAGGATACGACCAGATCATCCAACAATGCATACCAGAGGAGGAGCAAGGAGATATCTTGGCGATGTGTCACTCATCGACGTGCGGAGGACATTCCGCGACATGCAAGACCGTAGATAAGATTGTGCAAAACGGCTTCTACTAGCCCTCCATCTTCATGGATGCCCACCATTTCTATACAGAATGCCTACAGTGTCAAGCGGCGATAAACATCTCCAAGAGAGAAGAGATGTCGATGTGGCTAATCGTTGAAGTGGAAATCTTCGATCTATGGGGGATAGAATTCATGGGACCTTTCCCACCTTCTGACGGGAAAGAGTACATTTTGGTAGCGGTGGATTATGTGTTCAAGTGGGTCGAGGCAATCCCAACTATGACAAACGATCATCAGGAGGTACTGAGATTTTTCACACGATGCATCTTTGCTCGATACAGTTGTCCGAGGGCCATCATCAGTGACGCCATACCACCCCCAGGAAAATGGGCAAGTAGAGGTTAGTAATTGAGAAGTCAAAAGGATACTAAAGAAGATAATTCGTCCAGATGGGAAGGATTGGGCACACAAGCTTCCCGACGCACTATGGGCATACCAGACGACATACAAGACACCCATCGGGATGTCTCCCTTCCGGCTTATCTTCGAGAAAGCCTGCCATCTTTTGGTGGATCTAGATCATCGAGCCTATTGGGCTATCAAAAAGCTCAACCTATCACTGGACGAAGCAGGGAAACAACAACTTCTCCAGCTTCAGGAGTTACAAGAGCTGAGGCACGACGCGTACAAGAACGCAGTGATCTACAAAGAGAAGACAAAGGCCTTCCACGACTGACACATCCGACGACGATCATTCCAGGTCAATAACAAGGTCTGGCTCTACAATTCTCGCCTGAAGCTCTTTCCTGGGAAGCTGCGCTCTAGATGGGATGGTTCATAAGTGGTTCTAGAGTTGTTTGATGGCGGATCGGTACTCATCTCCGACATCAAATCCGGTCGAAAATTCAAGGTAAATGACCATTGTCTCAAGACGTATCTGACATCAGAGCCACCCGCACTGGCAGATAAGGTAAATCTGCATCTTCTCGAGTACTCGAGGATGTGATGGTATCACCCTCGACCCATCAGTAATTGTAGGTTTTATTTTGGTTTCGTCTGGCTGAAGACGTTAAACTTAGCGCTCTTGGGAGGCACCCCAAGATTATCTTACCTTTTTAGCTTTCTTTGTTTTTCAGTCTTTATAGATATCGAAGAACTACACTAAGAAAGGGCGCACCTACACGAAATCCTGCGAACGAGCATCACAGATTAATGAGTTTTTCTAACCTTTTATCCTTGCACCATACTTTCGTATCTTTTTCATGCAATGATTTGGTGTTTTTGTTATCTTTTTACATGAGCATGTAGTTTTCATTGAGGGCAATAAATTATTCTAATTCGGGGGTGAGGACTTTGAAAAATCTCTACTATTTTCAAAAATTTTAAAATTCTACATTCTTAAAACTCCTATTTTTCAAACATTTGATCTACTCTACCTCACCTTAGAAGTCTTGACATTTAGTGATCCGACCTACGAGAGATGTAGAAGTGAGAGCCTTATAGCCCATATGATTGCATTTTGAGTAAGAAAGCTAAATGATCTAGAGAAACCATAGATAATACTTAGTGGTTGACTTCTTTGGGGTTGGGTACCTAACAAGCACTAAGGAAAAAGAGTAATCAGAGGTTGAAATGCTATGGGATTGAAAAGGAGAGTATTTGAGAGAAGATAAAATTCCATCCCCTACCTAACATCAGCCAAAACTGCTTAGTGTGAGGAATTCCTCGATTCTAGACTTTCCCTTTTAAAGAGTGCAATGATCCATAATTTTTGTAGCACCTATCTTTCCTTGCTAGACATGTAGTTCTATCTTTTCCAAAGCAGTCAAGTAGTTACACCACTTTGTTTTAAACTTCACTCATGATAATAACATTCCCAAATGATTCACACATCCACCATATCTCCCTCAGATGTATTTATACCTTCATAGAAAACTTCACATTTGCTACATACTCTCTTCAAAATCCTAAAACTCCATATCTTTATGCGATTTTTCTGAAATGTTAAAAAAAAAAGAAGAAGAAAAGAAAGAGGAGAAACGTCAAAAGAAAGAGAGAAATAAGAAGTTACAAGAAGGAAAATAAGTGGGAAATATCTTCTACCTTCATCTCTATCTACACCATCATCTCCACCATCTACCCTATCCATCACCATCCATCTCATTTGGGAGTATAATTATCATAAATGGTACCTTCTTTGTTTTAAAATCCACTTTGTTTATTAGCATATTTGCTTTTAACCACGTCATACCTTTAGAAACAATATATTTTTATTTCCTTCAGCTACCTCACACGATGCATCCCAAAGATAGGAATCCTTTTGAATTGCACTCTTATAGGAGGAAAGCAAAATGAAGGGAATTTGAAAACATTAAGTAGCCTCCATTTTGAGGGAAGGAGTGATGTATTTATGGAGAGGGTAAGGAATTATATCCGCTCATGAGAGAGTGAGTATCTTTTCATCACCATAGCAGCATACCTTAGATATGCTCACCTTGATTACAATTGAGAATTAGACTCGAGCATTAGCCAATTAGTACTACCCTAACATGCTCTAAAGAAGTCAATCTAGAGATGAAATCTAGATAATTATGGCCTACACTATGAGGAAAACGTAATCATACATTCATAGACTTCACCTTTTTAGTAGTAGGATCAAAGGATAAAAAGACCTTCTAGAGAGATTATATAGTAAATTTCTAAGAGACTAGCAATAATTGAAGTTGGGGGGTGTGATAACATGCTAATTAGACATGATAATACATGATTATTGATGCATATTAAGGCATAAATCATTTCATTTCTATGCATGTTATCATATTTATGAGTATTTATCTATCATTCCATGAAAAAATCATTATAATCTCAAAATACTTTAATTTAGGGTTAATTATACGGAATTAAAAGATAAATAATTTTATAACCCATCTTTAATTGAGATTATAAGTGTTTTTAAAGTTAAATAATGAGAGAAATCATTTTTATAAACATTCATTTAATTTTCTCAAGTTTAAAATCTTAAAGAAATGAATGTATTTTTGAAATAAAAAATAAAACTCTTATTATTTATTAAATTTCACTTTTAAAATGATAGATAATTAAATTTCTGATCAAATGAAAGAAATTTCGATTAATTTGGAGTTATATTATGGAAGTTATGAATTTTGTAATTTTTAGGGATTTTTCTGGAGTTTTTTTTGAATTTTTTTGGATTTTAAATGAATTTCTAAGGATTTTCCAGCATTAAAAATCGATTTTTATTATTAAAAATTGATTTTTTGAATATTTTATAATGCGCAAGTGACGTGGCATAATCAGAGCCGTTCAATCACGTCGCGATCGAATGGTTGATTTGAGCGATGACGTGGTAGCGTGAGGGACGTCCGATCGCACGGTGAATCATGGCCCTTGATCTTCACTTAAATTGATGGACACATGGCTTTAATTGGGGTACACCAGATCGTGTCTAATCTCGACCGTTGATCCCAAGAGTTATAGCGGTCAAGATTAAATCGCGAAGAAACGCATCGGAGGTGTCAGATCGCGAGGCAACGGCGACGGTTTCAAGGCGTTTTATAACACGCGAACATGTGGCTTGATTTGAGCGCTTCATTTGCGATCCAACGGATGGGACTTAACCGTAATGATTCGCATTAATGCGATCAATCAGAGCCGTTGATCGAAAGGGGAACATTTCATACAACCTCGCGGTCTTGCTTCGTCAGATACATACTACCTAAACATGTTGATGAGTCTCTCCCTCTCTAAGGAGATCAAGTGGGCTAAAGAGACATGTTCGCAAGGAGAGTTAATGGAAGAGATATTCAAGAGTCATGATTGAGGAAGATACCTATACACATGACAATGATGTTGGACAAATTGAAGTTAGATATTCCCCCCTATCCAAGAAATCATAGTGGGAGGAAAAGAGACATATGACTTTGTTTGAGATGGTAATTAAAGAAGATGTTTTCTAGTGATGATGATACCAACACCAAGATATGGCTTGAGATATTGGCAGTGGGAGATGGTATGACAACTCTATATTGACAACAAGTAGGACAATGACACCTCATGTAGAGAAGCACAAGGAAACATGTATGCCGCATGCAAGACACAAGAAAGATTACATGACTACCAAAGACTATCACAGTAGTAGCTGAGCATAGCCTAGTATCTGCAAGGTAACATGAAGGATGAATGCTAGCTAGAGATAGGCGTAAAATAAAAAATTAGGAATCAAAGAAAAATACTCACTCAATGTACTTAAAAATATAAATAAAACTAGCATAGGTCATGTCTAGATCAAAATCATAGAGAATCAAGTTTAAGACACAATGACGGTTGACAGTGGGACAATTTTTTGATAAATTGAACGATAAAATGTGTCTATGAAAAACCCAATGTTGGGGTATTTTTAGTTGTTGGGAATTAAATTTATGCTACTGTTTTCCTTACTTAATATAGGGTCAAGTAAGAGTCAAATCCTTAGAGAGCCTAGGTAATGACATTTGAAGCTTCTAAAGAGAGAATAGATACATCAATATAAAAGGGAATTTAAGAGAGAAGATGAAAATATGGAAGACATAGATGGTGAAAAGAAATATGAAAGTAATATTGATCTCCATTTATAATCTTAATTTTATTTAAGATCTAGAATGGAAATTTGCAATTGAGTTTGATGATGGAATGAGAGATGAATCTTTAAAATGGTGATCGCATAAAGATGATTTTTTGAGATCGGAATGATGATAAAACTACTTGATAAAAAGGGAGCTCAAAATCAATCCTCATGGATGGGATTACTGATAACATGCAAATTATACATGAAAATATGATTATAAATACAAATTAAGACATAAAACATTCCATTTTAATGCATGTTATCAAGTTTTTTAGTGTTTATCTATCATTATAAGAAAACATGTTATAATCTCAAAGTGCACTAATTTAGGGATAATTATGATAAATTAAAGAGAAATATTTAACATTAGATTATTCCCATTTTTATTTGAGATTATAAGTACTTTAATACTAAATAATAAGAGAAATAACGTTTTATATGCTCATTTATTTTTCTAAGTTTTAAATTCTATAAGAAATGAGTATATTTTTTAAATAAAAATTTATTCTCTTGTTATTTATTAAATTTGAATAATAGATAATTTAATTTCTGATCTAATGAAATAAATTTGGATTAATTTTTATATTTTTATGTGCGTAGGTGACATGGCGCTGTGTGGAGCATCCGATCGCTCAATTTAATCGCGATCGTTGATCATCACGTAAGTGAAGGGGTACGTGGCGCACTCTGGTTTGTCAGAAAATCGTTTGAAAATGATTTAATCTGAGCCGTTCACCTGAGTTATAACGGCTAAGATTAGAATCGATGAAACGCATCTGGATCGTTAGATCACGGTCAAACGGATGGTGTTTCAGGCATTATTACTTCATGCGTAACGTGGCGAGATCTCGATGGTCCATCTCCGATCCAGTAGATGTGATTTAAGTGTAACAATTTGCATATTTGTGTTTCATCCCCGCCGATGATTGAAGATCAAAAGCTCCATCCGATGGTTACGCCGAATTTGCCTTATAAATTTGAGATGTTCTTCGACGATGTAAATCATTCTTGAGTTTTTTGAGTAATCGAACTGTCTAGACATCAAAATCCTTGAATCTCTTGCTTCTAATCGTTTCTAGATGAATTTCTGCGTCCACATAGTGTTTGAAAGTCAGATTCGTGGAGAAACCTCATCTTGAATGCCAATGATCGTCTTCGAATTTGCGGAATGAATAGCCTTTCATACAACAAGAAATTGGATCAATTTGAGCACTATCTTGGGTAAGAAATCGTGTTTTTGATCTAATATATCTTTCTATAACATTATATTTCAATTTCAAATCGTAGAAAATTAGTCTATTTCAATTTTAATTTTAGTTTTTTGTGATTTTCTCGTTTAGAAATTTCTCTTTGATTTGCTCATCGATTTCTCCGCGAATTTTGATCCAAGTTCATTGATTTTTGATTCCATGGATTCACCTTTGAGTTATCTTTCCAAATTTATAAAAACCCCTAATTTTTCACGTTATCTTATTGTCCGATTTGATCGAATTTCAAAGAATACCTAAAAAATATTTTTGTTCTTTGTGGATTCAACCCTTATTCACCTCTACACTATTCAATTCATAATTATTTCTGTAAATTGGTGAGTTTGGCAATTATTTTGACTCGTGTTTTCAATGATCTTGTGGATTCGCTACATCAATTACAAGATAAAATCAGATCCAAATGCTCACACAAACCTCATTTTATATGCCAATCATAGGTCAGGTGATGATGGACTCATTAGAATCTTGATCCTTCACTTGACCTTGCTTCCATGAAAAACTTAAACACCAAAAAAATCCAAGCTTTAGCTTAATCCTCTCCTTTTCCTTCTGGTAGCCTATGGCTAAGAGGGAACTAAAAAAGGAGGAAGGAAGAAACATTTATATGCTAGGGTAAGAGTTCTATTGGAGGAAGGGTGGAGATTTTTAATCTTTGTAGGTGCCACCTATTAAATGGTGGATATTGAATTGAAAGGTGTTGACCATAACCACCTCTTGAAGAAGTGGTGTACACGTCTTTAGAAATAAATAAATTGATTAATAATAAATATATGAGAAGAAAGTTGACCTCTTTGACCCTCCAAAAATGCCTTTTACTTGATAAAAATTATCATGACTATCGTTGTCTAGTCTCTTGAAAAGGTGTAATGGTTTACCCCCTTAAGGAGGTGGTCAACCAACCACCTAAAAAGGTGAAAAGGTTGACCAACCTCAAAGAAAGGTGAATAGATTTGAGCAACCGCCTAAGAAGGTGGTTGACCCATTTTCTTTTTCTCCTGAGTCCTTGCATCTATATAACTCATAAAAATGTGAGAATTCAACCATTTGACTTCTAGGAAGCCAAGTGGGGTTAATTTCATAAAACGAACAAAATATAAGATATTATGCATGATAGAACTTTAGTCATATTTACACCACTTTCAGTAATAAAATTATATGTTCTCTCTGTAGAGTCTTGATTAGCACTTAAGAATGGTATATGATGCATGGATACAACTACCATTTTAGAGTTATAAGTCTACATTATAGAGATGACTGATAGATCTTGATAGAAGATGAAACAACTTTCCCATGAGCCTAATATCTCACTTCATTTTCTCTCTCTAACTTCTCTCTTGTGAAATCTCTTTCAATAAACATTTGATTTGCACAATCTTAGGCTTTTTATCATTCTTTATACATAATTTCTCTATCTATAACTAATTTTTGGACCCTGAATTGCCAAAAATTTAATGAGCATCAATGATCATTAACATTTTAGTGTAATTGTCACGTGGATTCATCCTCGAGTTGCCACTATGCTAGTTTTATTCTTACAATTTAACAAGTTAAATATTTTTCTTTGATCTATAGTTTTGCTTTTTCAGATGCTAAAATTTTATGCCTACCTAGTGATGTCATTCCTAGGGAATTAGGCATTTTAAACTTTAACAATTTATATATTCGTATTGCATTTCAATTTTGACAAACTTCTGTTAGTATGCATCTCTTTTCTCATTTTTTTAAACTAACCTTGTAATGAATCTTTTCTTGCATCCCGAGGTGAAAATTTTACCACTTTATACTGCTTGGACACCATCATCTCTTCCTTTCACCCTTCTCATATGATTATGTTATTTTATGTGCACAATCGGTGTGTTTGAGAAAGTTTTGATAATAAAGGATTATGACACCATGAAATTTTTTATATTTTGAAGCTCTTTCTTGAAAGATAGTTTTTCTATTGATTATCATGGGGAGCCAAGTCTTAATGTAATCCTACCCATGCCCTTAGAGACAACAACTGAATTGACTTGAGGTGATTTGAATCGTCGTCATGCTACTTAGTAGGAGATCATTCATGAATATATATAAACAGATCAACACACACACACACACACACACACACACAAACACTCACCACACACGCACGCACACAAACACACACACACATACACACAAACACTTGCCACACATGCACACACAGATACACATGGATATATACTATTCTATTTTTCTTAAGTAGTCTTAGTTGGATTCAAGTTTACCTTTTTCTTCTAATAGAGTTTGATCTTCAAAATCTAGGACATATTGATCGATTGTTCATTTTGTATAGTCAAAATCACAATTTGGGATGTGATGTCATTTTGTGAGTAGTAGAAGTTACTTTATGAGAGATAGTTGATTATCTAGGACCAAGATTCATAGTGTGCAAAACTTTATTGACTTCAAAAACTGCTCACACATCTTCACATTTTGATTGGTGATATAGGAATATCAAAAATGGAAAATGATCACTAAGCTTAGAATGAGATTTATTGATAAAAATTTTGGAGGAGAATTAGTGGTGAAGATTCAATGAGAACATCCTAGAGCCATCTTGATACATCCTAAATTATGCTGTGTCATTATAATAGGTCTAAGGTAATGGCAATATCAAGAAAATTTGAGTAAGATTGGAGGTCAAGGATACAAATGACGAAATTATGTAGATTTACGGATTGAGGAATTACAAAAGATCAGTTAATGGAAGAATCTAATCTATCCTTAGAAGGCCATTATACTCATTACAGTTCCAAAAGTTGATCCCTCAAGGATTAAGTTAATACAGTTGCATAGGTCTATTGCTAGAGCCTTGAGAATGATGATACTACATTGCTATACAGAGAAGAGATAGGTAAAAAATTTGTTCCTATTTGTGATTCAAATTTTGATAGGGCACAAAGGAGCCATAATACCCCAATCATCATGTAGAGGCTCTAAGTGAACCATGACAAAGGGTGATTGTGTGGTTGTTGAAAATGCATGTCCATGCACAAATTTTTCTCCAAACTAACTAATTTGAGGATATAATCATGAATTAATTAACATAATGTCACCATTATGCTAATCAACAAAGAATTGGGGAAATTTTTAGATATCTTCAAAATTTGATCATATGGGATGATAAATTTGGGTTGAGAAATTAGTAAATTTATTATTTATAGAAAGAAGACTTCATGACGAATCCATGGAATCAAAAATCGCTCAATTTGGATTAGTATCCTTGGAGAAATCAAAGAGAAAAATAAGGAGAGAAAAATCAATTCCTTTGAGAGAGAACTTGATAGCATTTCTACAAATTAACCCAATCTAAGCTTTGAAATTAAAATCTAGTGATAATTGACAAAATATTAGGAGGAAAACACATAATCTAAATCAAAACGCGACGTCTCCCCGTAACTCCCCTTCTTTTATTTCTATAAAATGGAAAATTGTTAGAGACAAAGGCAGTTGTTGTTTATGAATGAATCATTTTCTTTACGGAAACATTTGGTGTTCTTGTGATTTCCCGTACCTCTCCCGCAACCTCTCACTCTGAAATTTCTATCTTCCTTTCTTTTCTCCCTCCCGTTCTGTCACTTTCAATCACTACCTGTCAAAGAATAACCGAGGAATACTAATTTCATTTGGTGATTCAAGAGCATCGTCTTCGTCTCCAAATCAGGTATTCATCCTCTCTCTTTCACTGTGAATAGTAGTTCTTTTCTCAGATCTATTAGTCCAACGTTGACCTTCCAATTTCTATCTATTCCCTGTCGCGTGACTGTTATCCGAGAGTCCAATTAAATATTCCCTATCTTACCATTATAATAATCAAATATTCTATATATTGTTCTTCTTATTCATTACATCGTTATTACCGTCTTCTCCACACATTCTCTATTCTCTTCTCATCGGCTTCTACATTATCGCCCCTTCCTATCTCTTTTTTCTCTTAGACTAATATCTGAAATCATCTTAAGATACTCCCAATCATCATTCTTATCCATTCTAAGCCCTCTCCACATTAATCTTCCTTTCGTCACTTAAATAATTTACATCTGATTCTTATTTCTTCTTTATCGTATCCACATTCACAACCTTTATCTGTCCATTCATCTATCCCAATTACTCTTCTAATCATATTCACTGATATATATATATATATATTTTAAAAACCTTCATAACATCAATCTTATTTATTACATAATCCACACCATCTTCTCTCTTATATCTCTTCTCATTCTCTTCTCTTCTTCACGCAATTATAAACCTCATCTTCACTATTATTCCTATAATTTCAAATTACCCTATACAATATCCCTCTGAATTATACATCTATTCCTCACTAATATCATTCATAGATCCTTCATAAGATTGTAGGATTATTTCATATTTAAATATCAGTAGATATTCACATTTATTTCACTCACATCTCCATCATTACATCATCATCTTCATAAATATTATCATTTCTAAAATATCCTACATCATACAACTTCTCAGATCAACGGCCAAGATTAGCCCACTAAATAAGATGAAGTGGTGTCCACTGAGAGCTTGCCTGGTATCCGCCTCACTTAAGTGATCATAGACTATCTTGATTAAATCTATAAATTTGACACTCCTCTCTACGTCACGTTGCCTGCAATAAAACAAAAACAAATATTGTCCCACATTACAAAACTTAAAGAAATCATTGTGTACAAAATGAAGAGTGGGCTATTGAGATAACTTAAGCCCATAAAGGGTGCCTAACCACTAGTGACACATGATAATCATGTGCAATGTGGTATGCTCTTATGGCAACACATGGCGACATGCAAGTGCGGGTGCACGCCATCAACCATGTCACTGCGTATTATAAAACTAGTTTTTAATGTTTTTAATTAATATACATTAAAAAAAAATTAAAATTCCATAAAATTCCTATAAATTAGAAAATTCATAATTTTCTAAATACAACTCTTATTTAATCCAATTTTTTATCACAAATATATCATTCTATGCTTTTTAATTTAATAAATATCAAGAGAATAAAGTTTTAGCTAAAAATTAGACTCATCTTCTTTGAAAAATAAAACTAGAAAATTGATAAGTATACAAAAGAAATATTTCGTCCTATTATTTGTAATTAAAATTCAAATAAAATCTCAAATGTAAATGGGGATAATATATATTTTAAACTTTTTTCTTTGATCTTTGATTGATACATAATTTTTTAATGGCATTGAATGATGAATATGCACTAAAAATATGACAACATGCATAATAATGGATTAATTTATGTCTTAAAATGCACTAATAATTATGTAACTTCAATTATAAATTGCAAGTTGTCAAATCACATTGAGGATTTATCAACGTAGAATCAAGGTTTTTGAAAGTGCAAATTCACGTATAAACAATTATAGTAAAGTCTTAGAATTTGATATTAAAATTTAGAATTGTGGTGAGTTGAGGTTGAATCTATAGGGAGAATAGTTAAAGATTGAAATCAAGGAATATTTTTTAGTTTTTTTGGTTAAAAAGTGTAAATAACCGATGAAAGAAGAAGATATATGTGGATGATGTAGTGAACCAATTAAAAATTTTCAAACTCCTTTGGAAGATCAAAAACCCTTGATCGGACATTGGGCATGTGACCTATGGTTTGAAAATCAGAAATATAGATGAAAAGATTGAGAAAATGAAAAAGATAGATGGAGTATGATCCTAAGCTAAGGATTCATGATGAAAACATATTTTAGCGATACTCTCTGATCAAACACACTTTTGAGAGCCTTTACATTCTGGTTGGACTTGGCGTTTTTCATCCAACACGAGGAGTGAAAAGAAAAGAGAAGAAACTCACTAGAAATGATGTTACATACATGGAAAGCAATCAATTAGTGCCCTCCTTTCTCAAGCTAACTAATGCTAGAAGTTCACAATGAAACATTTTAAGATATACTTTTTTTTGTCTCAAAATTTAAATCAACCACCATGAGATCATGGACTTTAATTTTGAGCACTTCTAACTATTGATTTTTCTTAATGATATCCTGATTTCATCACCATACATTGATTTCTATCTGATCTAGAGTAGAAGCCTTAAACAATTGCACTACGTGTCACCTTTCGTCAGTTGGGTGGAGAGAGGATGCAAGGAATAAGTGGGAGCCCTTAGATCTCTTTTATCAAGTGCAGAAGCCCCATGATTGCATCAGTTGTCACTTGCTCATTTTCCGCGATGATCAGATAAGTCCACGATAATTCTAGAGCATTTATTTGGCGTTTCTCAAAATCTAATGTCTATGGTTCAGACAAGTGTTGCACTTATAAAGGACTTGATCAAGTGGACTCAGTCCAACAGATCGAGCAATCCCTGTGTTGCCACGTGTCCTCACAGAAGAAAACAATTTAGTCTCCCAATGTATAAATTTAAAATATTATTTTTATTTAAAAGACGAGCTATTAAGCCCTCAATATAAACATATAAAATGATTAAGGAACTAATACTCCCCTGATTTGCTCCACGTGTGTGCTGATTGGGCACCATGCGGTGCCACACATTCACACCATGTGTCCATGATGCCACATCATCTTGTGCGAATAAAATCAATTTTTTATTTTATAAAAAATAAAAATAAAATAAAATATAGGAATATTTTTATTCATAAACATTAAAAATAAAAAACTATTATAAAAATATAGGAAAAATTAAAAAAATATATAAAAATAGGAAAATTATATAAAACTTGTGAAACTAAAAATATTCATATTTTTTCTATGGAAAACCCTACTTTTTGGATGATTTCAGATTTTGGATCCCTGCTTTGTCTTATTTTTCATCATATCACTTAAATTTCTTGTTCATGCCTACAATCATAAAATTCATAAACACGTGATTAAATCATCTTCACTTGACCTTGGAAAAGGTCAAAGATCAAATATACACACAATAAGAGGTAATTTAGTGCAATTTCGGGTTATGAACAATATGATGCACATTTTTGAGCAAAACATGATAGCATGCATAGTAATGATGTGAAATATGCTTTTAAATGTCAAGGGATGTATTAAATGTGTATAAATGCATGCTATCAAGGATCAGTTGGTTAGAATTTCCAAACGATGCATCACATAGAGTGGTCATGAGAGGTTAAATATAGTACACGCTGACGATACTAATTCGTATGGTCGTTCAATATGCACGATGTAGTGTCAAAAAAAAGTCCTAAACTTACCAATTTATGATTAATCAAATTAATTAGATAGTATAATGGTAATTTAGGGTCGAATCCACGGAGAATTAGGGAAATTTGAGATATATCTTTGAAATTCGGTCAAATCAGACAACGAATTGAGATTAGAAATTGGGCATTTTATTATATTAAGAAAGGCAACTCAATTGCGAATCCACGGAATCAAAAATCAGGTGATTTGTATAAGAATTCACAGAGTAATCGAAGTTTGAAGTTAGGAGAAAATTTGTATCGCGAGTTTGATTAAAAACAGAAGTTAAACTAAAATTAAACTTAATCTACTATTCAAAATGTAAAATTAACACTAAATGATAAAAGATTAAGATGAAAACACGCAATCTAACCCAAATTAGCCTTCGAAATGATCCAATTAATCGCCAGATGCATGGCGTTTCATTCTGAGTTTTCGAAGACGAAATTGAAGTTCAAGATGTGATTTCTCCTCTCTCTTTCGATCAAATTCCAATATGAAGCACTCCTTGGATGTGGAAATGCATCAAGAACACAATGAAATCAGAGTGGCACTTGAATGGTGTCTGGACAGTTCGAATTTCTCAAAAATTTAAGGGCACATTCTTCCGTCGCGAAGAACTGCATTTAAAGAAGTAAAAATTGGGCACGACCGTTCATAACATGCAATCTTAACATGATAAAACAAGATTATTCATGCAATTTAAGGCATAAAACATTACATTTATGTGCATGTTATCATACTTTGAGTGCATTTCTATCATTTCATGCAAATTTATGTTATAATCTCAAAATACACTAAATTAGGGTTAATTATGATAAATTAAGGATAAATGATTTTATAACCTATCTTTACTTGAGATTATAAGTGATTTTTAATGTTAAATAATAAGAGAAATTATTTTTATAAACATTCATTTAAATTTCTAAACTTAAAGTCTTAAGAAAATGAGTGTATTTTTGAAATATAAATTAAAACTCTTGTTATTTAAATATTTTGAATTTTTAGAATGATAGATAATTAAATTTCAGATCAAATGAAAGAAATTTGGATGAATTTGGAGTTGTATTTTAAAAGATATGATTTTTACAATTTTAGGGATTTTTTTTCTGGATTTTTCCTGATTTTTCTGATTTAATTTCTATTTAAAAACGTTAAAAATAAATATAAAAAAGGTAAAAAAAGCGCTGCGGGGCCACGCTGCGGGTGCGACGTGGCACGCAAGGCCACGTGGCAGAGCCACGCGGACCCGCGCAGCGCGCCTACGTGGTGCGGTATACTATTATATTTGTTTATTATATACATATATATAAATGGGTCTTTGTCCTTCCCTATATGGGAAGGGTCATACCCTTAGAAACCGTCAGGTTATTTAAACCCGACGGTTTCCCAAATATCTTCCGTGTGGGACTAACCCACACCTTATTTATTTATTTCAGGTGACGTGGAAGCGCGGTGGACGTTGGATCGACGGCGCGCGTCGATCTCGTGCGTTGATCGCGTCAGTGCCGGACCATTGATCGCGATCAGACGCACGTGCTAAATAGAGTTATTATAACGGCTCTGATCGACGCGACGTGGCGGCATCACGCGCGCCGATCAGGTGGAGGCCAGGACCACCAGAGATCATCAAGACCACGTGTGTTTTTAAAGGACTTATAACGGCCGAGATGCATCCACGCGGACCGCATTTCAGCCGTCCGATCACGATCCTAAGGACGGCGTTTTTCGTGCGTTTTATAACGCCTCACACGTGACCTAATCTGGAGCGTCCATCAACAATCCAACGGCCACGATCTATTCGTAACGTTTCACTAATTAAAACGCTTAATCTGGACCGTTGATCAAGCCTAACGCATTGATCGTGCGGTTTCGCCCAATTTGGGCTATAAATTGACAAGTTCTTCGTCGTTTGTACTCATTCTTGAGAGTTTCGATCTAATTGACCTATCTATTTGCATCTTCTCTTGAATCTCTCTCTTGTAATCACTTCTAGACAAGATTCCGCGTCCACAGAGTGTTTATAAGAGAGATTTCGACGATCGAGCGAGGAGAATTTGTCTCTTGAACACCGATGTTCACGTTTGAATTCGCGGATTGAAGAGCCGTCGATCCGGCGATGAATTGGATCGATTTGATCGTTATCTCGGGTTAGAAAACAAGTTTATCCTCTTATCTATCATCGTGTATCATCAATTTTAGGATTAGGACTTCAATTTATGTTTAATTTCATTTCAATTTCAATTTGTGTTCTTCGCGATTCCGAAACTTTCTTCCTACTTTCTTCTTTGATTTCTCTGTGATTACTAATCCAAATCGAGTGATTTTTGATTCCACGGATAGATCTTTGAGTCTTCTTTCCAAAAACACAATTTTCCCTAATTTCTCACCTCAATTCATCATCCAATTTGACCAAATTCTAAAAGATATCTCGAAAATACCTAAATTCCCTGTGGATTCGACCCGTATTTACCATTATACCCCTCAATTCTCTCTTAATTCCCCAAATTGGTAAGTTCGGTATTATTTTTGACACGAGACCGTGTGAAATCGACGACCTCGCGGTCTCGTCTCGTCAAATGGCGCCGTTGCCGGGGAATTTAAGGCATATTTTTTAGGTAATTCGTCAATTTTTGACTTGGTCAACATCGGATTTTCTTTTATTTCTTGAATTTAACTTGCATCGATCATAATTTGAGTGATCCGAAGTGAATTCTATCTTCGTGATCCTTAATTCGACGAGAATAAGTGAATTCGACCCCTTCTCTACGGACTACGGGCGATCATTTTTCAAAATCGCGTTAAGAAATTATAAACGCTCACGATTACCGACACCCAGGTATGATCTTTGCCATTATTTAATAAATTAGTAGTATATAATTATTTTCATGAAATGTCATTCATTTAGAAAACATGTTTAATGCCTTCCGAAGATGAAATCTATCTTAAATGATCCTCAACTCGATGCCATCTTGAGTAATTTTCTCTTTTCTAAGGATTACGGTCTATTGCTCACATGTATCGTTTTGAGAGGGCTAAGCTCTCACGGAATTACGCATGACTTGATTTTCTAAATCATTGTTGAAATTTTTATCTTTATTGAAATTAACGATTCTATACGAAAAAGCCTGTTGTACTAGGGTTATTAGAGTTTCTCGTCGTCCTAGGCCGCATCGAAGCCATGCTCTGCGTAGACTTAGGCCATGATAGATTCGAAATGATCTGAATTTCAACCGCTCTATTGATAGAAAATTTTTCTCGAAAAAATATATATCTATATCCCTATATTTATATCTATAGTATAATATATCTATAATATAGTATCTCCACTAATTTGTGATTACATGAATATGATCTGATGATATGATTTGAATTTCATGCATAAAATTCTTAATTTCACTTTCAAACCATGGAGTATAATGATTTATTATTCATAAAAAGGATAATTATGGTTTGGATCTTGAGGAAATTTCTTATCATGCATCAAGTTTTATTCATAATAATCACATCAATTTTTGGAGAATATGAGCTTAAACGAGTCTGGCTGAAGACGATAAACTTAGCGCTTATTGGGAGGCAGCCCAAAGTTATCATTTTTGTGTTTTTCCTTTAGTTTCTTTCTTATAATAAATACATTGGCGAAGAACTATATTATGAAGGGCGCGCACGCACGAGAAATCCCGTGAACAAGCATCAAAAAGCCCAAACGAGTTTTTCTAAACCCTTTTCTCCTTACCACATTTTATTATCATTTTCATGCCATGATCATTATTATTGCTATCTTTCATCATGAGCATAGTAATTTTATTGAGGACAATGAAGAGTTTAAGTTGGGGGGTGACGACTGAGAAAAATTCAACAATTTTTCAAAAATTTTAAAAATCTAAATTCTAAAAACTCCTATTTTCCAAATTTTTACCACTCTTCTCCACCTTTGAAGTCTTGAAGGCTTGAGATCTTATCTACTAGAGATGTAGAAATGAGGGCCTAATAGCCCATATGATTACATTTTGAGTAATAAAATCAAGTGATCTAGATAAACCATGGGAATATTCGTAATGGTTGACTTCTTTGGGGTTGGGTATCTAACAAGGCACCGAGGAAAAATGAGTAATCAGAATGTTGAAGTGCTATGGATTTGAAATGGAGAGATTTTGAGTGAAGTTCAAGCAAAATTCTTATCCCCTACCTTACATCAGCCGAACCTCGCTTAGTGTGGGAATTCCTCGATACCGAACTTTCCCTTAAAAAGAGTGCAATGATCCATAATTTTTGAAATACCTATCTTTTCCTTATAGGCATTTAGTTTATCTCTTCCAAATCAGTCAAGTAGTTACACCACTTTGTTTAAAACCTCACTTATGATAATCACACTCCCAAGTGACTCACACATCCATCACATCTCCTCCACATTCCTCTCACATGTACACATTCCTTCAAACATTACAAACTCTCTTCAAACCTCCACAAAACAACTCCTCCATATCCTTATTTCATGTAAACTCTTTTGAAATTTTGAAGTATGTTACAAAAGCAAAAGAAAAGAGAAAAAGAAAAAAAAGGCAAGGAAAAAGGAAGGAGAAAAATGAAGAAAAAAGAGAAATAGAAGAAGTGAAAAGAAGGAGAATAAGTTAGAGGAATATCTTCTCTTCTCAACACCACCATCTCTATCATTTCCATCTATCCCTATCATCCATCACCATCCACATCATCTGGGAGCTAAAATTATCATAAGTGGTACCACCTTTGTTTAAAAATCCATTTTGTTTACACACATGTTTGCTTTTAACCACATCATTCCTTTAGAAATAGTGTCTTTAAATTTTCATTCAACCACCTTAAACGCTGCATCCAAAGATAGGAATACCTTTGCAATTGCACTCTTTTTAGGAGGAAGGTAAGTTGAAGGGAATTCTAATACATTAAGTAGCCTCCATTTTTGAGGGAAGGAGTGATGAATCTATGGAGAGGGTAAGGATTACATCTGCTCATGAGAGAGGGAGGATCTTTTCATCCACATAGCATTAAACCTTAGATATGCTCACCTCGATCACAATTGAGAATTAGACTCGAGAATTAGCCAATGAGCACTACCCTAATATGCACTAAAGAAGTCAACCTAGAAATGGAATCTAGATCACTATGGTCCACACTATGAGGAAAAGTAATCATACTTATATACATTTCACCTCTTTAGTAGTAGGATTGAGAAGTAGAAAGGACTTTCTAGGGAGATTCTATAGGAAATTGCTAAGAGACTAGCAATTATTTAAGTTGGGGGGTGTGATAACATGCAATCTTAACATGATAAAACAAGATTATTCATGCAATTTAAGGCATAAAACATTACATTTATGTGCATGTTATCATACTTTGAGTGCATTTCTATCATTTCATGCAAATTTATGTTATAATCTCAAAATACACTAAATTAGGGTTAATTATGATAAATTAAGGATAAATGATTTTATAACCTATCTTTACTTGAGATTATAAGTGATTTTTAATGTTAAATAATAAGAGAAATTATTTTTATAAACATTCATTTAAATTTCTAAACTTAAAGTCTTAAGAAAAATGAGTGTATTTTTTTGAAATATAAATTAAAACTCTTGTTATTTAAATATTTTTGAATTTTTTTAGAATGATAGATAATTAAATTTCAGATCAAATGAAAGAAATTTGGATGAATTTGGAGTTGTATTTTTAAAAAGATATGATTTTTTTACAATTTTTAGGGATCTGGATTTTTCCTGATTTTTTTCTGATTTAATTTCTATTTAAAAACGTTAAAAAAATAAATATAAAAAGGTAAAAAAGCGCGGGGCCCGCACGGGTGCGACGTGGCACGCAAGGCCATGTGGCAGAGCCACGCGGACCCGCGCAGTGCGCCTACGTGGCGGGGTATACTATTATATTTATTTATTATATACATATATATAAATGGGTCTTTGTCCTTCCCTATATGGGAAGGGTCATACCCTTAGAAACCGTCGGGTTATTTAAACCCGACGGTTTCCCAAATATCTTCCGTGTGGGACTAACCCACACCTTATTTATTTATTTCAGGTGACGTGAAAGCGCGGTGGACGTTGGATCGACGGCGCGCGTCGATCTCGCGCGTTGATCGCGTGAGCGCCGGACCATTGATCGCGATCAGACGCACGTGCTAAATAGAGTTATTATAACGGCTCTGATCGACGCGACGTGGCGGCATCACGCGCGCCGATCAGGTGGAGGCCAGGACCACCAGAGATCATCAAGACCACGTGTGTTTTTAAAGGACTTATAACGGCCGAGATGCATCCACGCGGACCGCATTTCAGCCGTCCGATCACGATCCTAAGGACGGCGTTTTTCGTGCGTTTTATAACGCCTCACACGTGACCTAATCTGCAGCGTCCATCAACAATCCAATGGCCACGATCTATTCGTAACGTTTCACTAATTAAAACGCTTAATCTGGACCGTTGATCAAGCCTAACGCATTGATCGTGCGGTTTCGCCCAATTTGGGCTATAAATTGACAAGTTCTTCGTCGTTTGTACTCATTCTTGAGAGTTTCGATCTAATTGACCTATCTATTTGCATCTTCTCTTGAATCTCTCTCTTGTAATCACTTCTAGACAAGATTCAGCGTCCACGAGTGTTTATAAGAGAGATTTCGACGATCGGCGAGAGAATTTGTCTCTTGAACACCGATGTTCACGTTTGAATTCGCGGAATGAAGAGCCGTCAATCCGGCGATGAATTGGATCGATTTGATCGTTATCTCGGGTTATAAAACAAGTTTATCCTCTTATCTATCGTCGTGTATCATCAATTTTAGGATTAGGACTTCAATTTATGTTTAATTTCATTTCAATTTCAATTTGTGTTCTTCGCGATTCCGAAACTTTCTTCCTACTTCCATCTTTGATTTCTCTGTGATTACTAATCCAAATCGAGTGATTTTTGATTCCACGGATAGATCTTTGAGTATTCTTTCCAATAACACAATTTTCCCTAATTTCTCACCTCAATTCATCATCCAATTTGACCAAATTCTAAAAGATATCTCGAAAATACCTAAATTCCCTGTGGATTCGACCCGTATTTACCATTATACCCCTCAATTCTCTCTTAATTCCCCAAATTGGTAAGTTCGGTATTATTTTTGACACGAGACCGTGTGAAATCGACGACCTCGCGGTCTCATCTCGTCAACCGTCCGATGAAGAGGAGCCTTGAGATCGACGGTCGTGTTCAGGCGTTTGTTGATCGAAATGGTGCGATTAAGTCACATCCGTTCGATCAAAGATGGAAGGCCGAGATGAGTGCACGTTGTGCAATTGAAGGGATGCGTTGCTTTGATGGTCACGATTAATCGTAAGGTCCATTGATCGTGATTAATCGTGACCGTTATAACTGCTCTGATGGATGGTCTGGATTAATTCACTTAAGAGGGATTTGAAGCACGTGCGCCGATTGAGTTCGGGTGGACTTCGTGTCCACCGCATCGACGCGCGATCTTCATTGCGATCTCCATCCGATGCTCTGCATCACGCCACGCGTCTTGCAGTCATGAAAACAAAGGGAACATAGTCCCACACGGAGAAAAATATGGAGAGTCTTCGGGTATATAAGGTGAGGTGAATTAAGAGGTTAGCAATGTCCTCTATGGACGGCTTAGACGTACTATAACCTATGTATAATAAAATATATATATGTATACACGTCACCTCAGTGCCATGCAGGCACGCACGTGGGTCTGCGTGGCACTGCCGCGTGGCCTTGCGTGCCACGTCGCATCCACGTGGGCTCGCGTGGAAAATGCACCCATTTTTGCAATTTTTATTGTTTTTAATTGCTTTAAAAATCGAAAATAAATCTAAATAAATTAAGAAAAATTCCAGAAAATTCTATAAATTTGTAAAAATCATAACTTTCAAAATACAACTCCAAATCAAGTCAAATTTGTTTTGTTGGATCAGAAATTGAATAATCTATAATGATAAAAAGTCAAATTATTAAACTAATAAGAGAATGAATTTTAATGAATTTAATACATTTATGTATCTTATAAAATAACTTTATAAAAATGCATAAATGTTAATAAAGATCTTTTCTCTTATATTTTCATCCTGAAAACATGATTATGATCTCACTTATAATTAGGATTAAAGATTATAATATTTAATTATGTATAATAATCCAATAATTCGTGTATTTTAAGATCATAACATGAAATAATACAAAACGATAGAAATATACTAAAAATATGATGACATGCATATATTTGGAATAATTAATGCGTTTAATTGCATTAATAATCATGTAAATTAATGCAAAAAATAGCATGTTATCACACGCTACGGTTGATATCTTTTGAGGCAAAGAGGAAATGAGGATCATATACCTTTTCAACTGGCCACATGATGAGTCCAAAAATGGTGTAAAAATATGTCGTTGTTTCTAACTTTTTAGACTTATGAAATAAAATTGATAATGCATCTTAAACGCTAGATACAGTGTATAGAGTGAGTAGAGGGTCAAAGTGCAGAGAGTAAGTTTGTTGATCCAAACTTTGATTTTATCAGAAGAGGGAAGAAATAAGATAGAAGCAAGGAGTGAAATTGATGGGATAATAAGAGTGAAGATAGATAGAGGATATTGAGGTCCTCAACCTTCTCGCAAAGATTGAAATCCTCAATATTGGAAAATATAATTTTTTCTCGTTGGTTTGGTAAACAGATTGATGTAAACAAAGGGAAAGGTCGTAAGATTAACACACAAACCTTAAGAGTGAGTCAATCTGTCTAGTCGTGACACAGTAATCACCATTTTGTAGGAGCTTGAATTAGCGCCCAAGCCTGATGTCTATCATGGTAGAATAATGAGCTGAGAGAGCAACTAGAACTCGCATAGTAGCTACCCTGCCACCTATCCTCTGTCCTCGCGGGGCTTGGACCTTTGCCCTCACCTTGAGCAGAATTTCAGTGACAAGCCCCTCTAACTTGTTTGAGCTTGATTCAACTTATTGTAGTTGATTCCACTAAAAGAGGAATCAACACAATTCTAAAACATAATTAGAAGATAGAACTTGATCCATGCCCCCTTGGCCTTTTGACATGAGACACTCTTGCCATAGAACAATGATCACGAAGAAGATACAAAGAAGCAAGTCGGATCTCTAGATGCCGTCAGTTCGTCATGATGCATAATCCTAGAGACTAGGCGAATGCATGAGAACGTAAGAAGAAAAAACAATAACTAGAACATACCAAGATAGCTGATCCCTAGCTGCCTTGATCCCAATGGCCAATCTCCATAAGGAGGCAAAGTAGAAGATAAAAAAGGCCTTTCCATGCCCTATTTATAGATCAAAGGGCATGGATAGAAAGAACACGAAAACGCAAAGTTGCCCATAAAATTTTGGTTTGATCCGACTCCTAGATCTTGAGATATCGACTCTTGAAATTCAGCAAATAAGAGCCATTGGATTGATTCTCCCTCTTCCTTGAGCTATTTTGCCAATTCAATATCCGCGCCCACTATTGGATGTAACCGCTGCACGTCTTCTTGCACTAGGCACAATTATTTTTTCCAATCATCGTGCACCACGTCATCGCTAGGCCTTTAAAACAAATCAAAACGAGTTTAAAGCTTTTAATGCAGTCGAAAAAGTTATTTTGTCTTATTAGGTGCCAATTTTTCTCCTTTTGACACGTGACACTCTCACGAATCCAAACTGTGAGGTCATTGAAAATACAAGGTCAAGAGTTATAACTAATACCAAACTCATTTGTTGTATCAAATAATCACTAACTGAATAGTATAATGGTGAATAAGGGTCGAATCCACGGAGAATTAAGGTAATTCGAGGAATATTTTGGAATTTGGTAAAATCTGATAATGAAATGAGGATAGAAATTAGCAATTTTGATATTTTTGGAAAGTAGACTGGAAGACAAATCCACAGAATAAAAAATTACTGAATTAGAATTAAGATTCGCGGAGAAATCATCGAATGAACAAGAGAGAAATATCTGAAAAAATAAAATCGCGAAAAACTGAAATTGAATTTGAAATTGACTCAAATTATGATTCAAAATTGAAATCTAAAGGTATACTAAGGAAGATTAGGATGAAACATGACCCCTAACCCAAGATTGCTATCGAATTGATCCAATTTTTTGCCGGATTCAAAAAATTTTATTCCCGAATTCGAAAACACAATCGTTGATGTTCAAGTGCTGCTTTCTTCCTATTATCTCAACAAAATCTTACCTTCAAGCACTCCGTGGACGTGGAAATGAGTCTAGAAGCAATATGAAGCAAGAGATTCAAGGGATTTGGTGTCTAAACAATTCAATTACTCGAATTGCCGTGGAATGCGTTACATTATTGAAGAACATCTCAATTTATAGGGTGAATTGGGCGTTACAATCCAATAGAGCATTTAATCTTTGATCAACAACTTTGATGAAATGCACAATTGTGAATCGTTACGATTAAGTCGTGGCCGCTGGATCTGTGATGGACTGTGTAGATTGAACTGTTGCCATTTGATCTGAATCGGACATTCTAGATGCGTTTCATCAGTTTTTAATCTCTACCGTTATAACTCTTCAAATCGACGATAGAGATTAAATTGTTTAAAAATGATTCACCGGCGAATTAGATTGCGCCACGTACCCCTTGCCTCTAAGTGGCGATCAACGGTCACGATCAAACGCGTGATCAGACGCTCCGGATTATGCCATGTCACATGCGCAGTTTTAAATCAATTTTAAAGTAAATAAATCAGTTTTAAATTCAAAAAAATCCTATAAATTCAGAAGAATCCTTAAAAATCATTAAAAATGAGAAAATTCATAACGTTCAAAATATAACTTCAAATTAATCCAATTTTTTTTCATTGGATCAGAAATTAAAGTATGGACTATTCTAAAATCAAATTTAATAAAGAACAAGAGAATAAATTTATATTTAAAAAATACACTCATTTTTTTAGATTTGATAATTTAGAAATATATGTGAGTGTATACATAATGATTTGTCTTATTATTTAACCTTAAAAACTAATTATAATCTCAACTAAAGATGGGTTATGAAAATATTATCATTAATTCATCATAATTACCCTAAATTGATGTATTTTGTGATTATAATGATTTTTTCATAGAATGATATATAAACACTAAAAAATATGATAACATGCATTAGAATAGAATAATTTATGCCTTAATTTGCATTAATAATCACGTAATTTCATGTTTATTTAGCATGTTATCACGCTTTGATCCTGACTTTGTCGTATTAGGGAGGGGAAAAGGCCTCACATTTTTCTATTGGCATTCATTTATCGGCCACGTGCCATGATTGGCACATGTAGATTAAGAAGCAGCTGGTTTCATCTGACGATGGGGATGACAACATGCGGTGAGATCGAATTAAATCTACAAAAAGGCATTAATAAATCAATATGAAATTACATAAGCGTTTAAATAAATCTAGAAAATATATTCCAATTTAACATATTTCTTTATGATTCTGAAGTCAGAAAATTACCAAAAAAATACCACTATGAGGGAAAATAAGAGTTTTTCTGTAAAGGCAGAATTAATCATTTTTGTAATGATAACATGCATATACAATTGAATTAGGGAAAATAAGCATGTATAATGCATGATTTTAATACATTAAATAGCATGTTATCACCACATATTCTCACAAGACTACTATGCTTGGAGATTCCACATCAAAAGGTGTGAAATGCCATAATTCATAAACCCTTTCAAAATCTCTACTTGAGGATGAAGACAACGCTATCAATTCTATTGTTGGAAACACCTTCGACAAGAGAACTAAAGAAAGTTATACACCGATAGAACTAGGCAAAGATGAAGATAATAGACATGACCATGAAGTGGCACAAGACAAGTTGAGATGTGATGATAAAAATTCACTTACCCAATCCCCTCAAGTTTCAATTCAAATTTTTAAGGGGAAATCCCCTAAGAGGGGAAAATAGTTGAAAAAGGTTATGGATCCAAAAGATGCAAGCATCACTCATGAGATTGGGGGAACTAGTTTCCACATTGCATTTGTAGACATTGGATCAAGTTTAGCTGCCATACCTTCAGCAACAGTGAAGTGACATTTGATGGGAAAAGATCATTGAAACATCTCAAATAGTAAACTTTGATTGTGGGATTTAGAGAATCCCTAGTGGGTAGATCATTGGCACATGCACTAATATTGAGGGATTTCACTTCAAATCAGATTTTGTAGTCCTCGAGAATAACAGAGGAAGCACCCATAACGTTGGGCAGATATTTCTACAAATCAATATGAGAAATCATTGATATGGAGGAGAAAGATGTAATCCTTGAAGAAAATGATAAGGAAGTGTTTTTATAGGAATATAGAGCATCCAAAAGCCTAGGAGACAACATTAGTTTTACTTAGGATGACCTTAAGGAGAATAATTGATCAAAAGCTTCTACACTCGCTTTCTTTTTTAAGCAAAGGTTTCACCATTATCCAAGGGTAGGTACTAATATCTGACTGACGAGACGGGACCGCGAGGTCGTTGATTTCACATGGTCTCGTGTCAAAAATATTTCTAAACTTATCAATTTGATGAAAATGCCTCGAATTGAAGGGTATAATGGTAAATAAGGGTCGAATCCACAAGGAAATAAGGAAATTCTTAATGTATTATTTGAAATTGATCAAATCGGACGATGAATTGATGATAGAAATTGGGGAAAATGGTAAATTATGAAAGAGAACTTCAAATCGATTCCACGGAATCAAGAATCATCGAATTTGGCCTTGATTTCGCGGAAAAAATGAAGATCGAAGTGGGAAGAAATTTCGAACAAAGAAATCACGAAATTGACTAAAATTAAATGAAATTGAACCTTAAATCCTAATCTAAATTGATATTAAACATTATATGAAGGTAGATTATGAAAAACCACTTCCACTAATCCCAAATCATGATCAAATTGATGCGATTAAACTGCTTAATCGCCTAGAACACGAAGAACGCGAGGAAGAGATCCAAGCGCCGATTTCTCCTAATCTATTCAGCCAAATCTCGATCTCAAGGGCTCTGTAGAACACGATGGGATCGAGAGAAACAAGAGGGGAGGTGTCTAAACAGATTAATTGCTTTGATTTCCCACTCGAATGCTTTACAGTTTGGAAGAATCCATTGTTTTATAAGGCATTTGGGCGTAACTGTCTGATCGAAACGATCAATGGTTACGATGAAACGGTCCATCGTGGACCGTTTCGAACATGTCGTGGCCATCTGATCTCGATGGACGGTCTGGATGATCCGCGCAGACGGACGTTATAAAACACGTCGTTTTGTCGCCGTTGGATCGCGATCCGACGATCACGATGCTCCCCGCCAGATTGAATCACGACCGTTATAACGCCTTCAATTATGGCACGTGCCTTGATCGTGATCGGTGGTCCGCCGTTCTACGCGATCGATGCGCAGATTTCCAAGGCACCGTTGATCCGACGCATCGCGAGTGGCCAAGTCACCTGCATCAAAAACAACTCCGTGGAACTTAGTCCCACACGGAGAAAATTAAGAGACGGCATCGGGTTTATAAGGTGGTGTATTTAGGGGATTAATAATCCCTTCCGAGAAACGGGAGGCTATACATATTATAAACTATATAAGTAAATATAAATACGTCGCATCATGCCGTGTAGGCACCGCGTGGGCCCGCGTGGCGCTGCCATGTGGCCTTGCGTGCCACATGGGTCCCGTGCAGATATATCCCCCTTTTTGCCCTTATTTAAATCATTTTAATCTTTTAAAAATCGAAATTAATTTAGAAAAATCCAAAAAAAATCCCTAAAAATAGAAAATTCATAACTTTTAATATATAACTCCAAATTAATCCAAATTTCTTTCATTTGATCCGAAATTTAATTATCTATCATTCTAAAAGATAAAAATTGATAATTAATGATAGTTTTAAATTTTATTTCAAAAATACATTTATTTTTTAAGGATTTTAACTTTAGAAAATATAAATAAATGTTTATAAAACATTTTCTCTCATTATTTTAACTTTAAAAACCTCTATAATCTCAAGTAAAGATGGGTTATTAATTATTTATCTTTTAAATCATCATATTCAACCCTAATTTAAAGTATTTTTGATATTATAATGACTTTTTCATGGAATGATAGAAAAATACACATAAGTATGATGAGATGCATGGAAATGAAATCATTTATGCCTTAATATGCATCAATAATCATATTTTATCATGTTAATTTAGCATGTTATCACACCCCCCAACTTAAATTATTGCTAGTCTCTTAGGAATTTACTATATGATCTCCTAAGAAGGTCTTTTCATCCTTTGATCGTACTACTAAAAAGGTGAAGTGTATAAATTTATGATCACGTTTTCCTCATAGTGTAGGTCATAATGATCTAGATTCCATCTCTAGGTTGACTTCTTTAGTGCATGTTAGGGTAGTGCTCATCGGCTAATGCTCAAGTCTAATTCTTGATTGTAATCAAGGTGAGCATATCTAAGGTATGATGCTATGGTGCTGAAAATATACTCACTCTCTGAAGAGTGGATGTAATTCCTTACCCTCTTCATAAACACATCACTCCTTCCCTCAAAATGGAGGCTACTTAGTACTTAGAATTTCCCTCAACTAGCTTTCCTCCTTAAAAGAGTGCAATTCAAAAGGGTTCCTATCTTTGGATGCATCGTGTGAGGAGGCTGAAGGAAATAAAAGATACTATTTCTAAGGGTATGACTTGGCTAAAAGCAAATATGCTGATAAAACAAAGTGGATTATAAAAGCAAATAAGGTAAAACTTATGATGATTATACTCCCAAGTGAGGTGGATGGTGATGAAAAGGGTAGATGGTGGAGATGATAGTGGAGGTAGGGATAAGGGTAGAAGATGTTCCCACTTATTTTCCTTCTTGTAACTTCTTATTTCTCTCTTTCTTTTGACTTTTCTCCTCTTTCTTTTCTTCTTCTTCTTTTTATTTTTATTTTTTTTTAAGCATTTCAGAAGACTAGAATGATGATGTGGAGGAGTTTTAGGATTTCTGAAGAGAGTGTGTAGCAAATGAAGTGTGGTGAAGGTATAAGTACACGTGGGAGGAAGAATGGAAGGTGAGATGGATATGTGAGTTCACTTGGGAGTGTTCATCATCAAAAGCAAAGTTTAAAACAAATTGGTGTAACTACTTGACTGCTTTGGAAGAGAAAGACTACATGCTGATAACATGCTAGTTATGCTATTATATGATTATTAATGCAATTTATGGGTTATTATGCATAATTAAACATTATAATATTTAATTCCAATTATAATTGAAATCATAATGATGTTTTAAGGATGAAAATATAAGAGAAAAGACTTTTATTGACATTTATGTGTATTTATGAATTTATTTTATAAGATACATAAATGTATTAAATTAACTAAAATTAATTCTCTTACTATTTTAATAATTTGAATTTTATAATGATATATTATTCAATTCTGAATCCAACAAAACAAATTTGAATTAATTTGGAGTTATATTTTGAAAGTTATGAATTTCACAATTTTTAGGAATTTTTTGGAATTTTTCTGAATTTATTTAGATTTATTTTCGATTTTTAAACTATTTAAATTAATAAAAAAATCACAAAAAGGGCTTATATTTTGCGCGTGTACACGTGGATGCGACGTGGCACTCGGGGCCACATGGCTCTGCCACGTGGACAGCACGTGGGCGCCTGCGTGGCGCTGATGTGACACGTGTCGTACTTATATTTACTATATATATATATATATATATATATATATATATATATATATTTACATAATGTATATAAGTCATGCGATTATCGGAAGACAAGATTATTAACTCTTATAAATCGCGCACATTATATACGCGTAATGTCTCTCTCATTTCCTCCGTGTGGGACTAAAGTCCCGTTGATTTCATGATTGCAGCACACACGGCGGATTGTGGGACATTGGATGTGTGGCGCGATGAATCGTGCACGTAGATCGTGTGGACACGCGGTCCACGCGATCAGAGATTCAACACGTGTTTCAAATCGGGAATAAATGAAATCATATGAACCGTCTGATCGCGAGTTATAACGGTCCAGATTATTTGCATTAGACGAATCTCCGATCAAATCTCAGCCACACGATCAAGATCCGACGATCATCAAAGGACGATGATTCATCCAAAAGGGCGCACGATCGTGACCGTTGATCGCGATGATCTCTTCATCGAACGACTGATATCAATTTCGGTTTTTATAAAAACCGTTCTTCGCGACGAAGAACACGTTCGTGGATTTTCATCAAATTCTCCGTCTTTAGGCCATCATTCCATGCGCTGTTTCTTTCCCTATAATCGCAACTCATTTCCGCTTCTATTGAATATTTAATTTCAAATTTTGATTGAGGGAGAAGGAAGAAATCACATCTTGAACTTCAAATTTTGTCTTCCTCAATTCGGAATGAAAAGCCTTGCATCCGGCGATTAATTGGATCATTTCGAAGGCTACTTTGGGTTAGGTTGCGTGATTTCATCTTAATCTTTCATCATTTAGTGTTAATTTTACTTTTAGCATCGTAGATTAGTTTAATTTTAGTTTAAATTTTGGTTTTTAATCATTTTTCGAAACGAAAATTTCTCTTAACTTCAAATTTCGATTACTCTTTGAATTCTTATCCAAATCATCTGATTTTTTATTCCGTGGATTCGAAATTGAGTTATATTTCTTAATATACTAAAACGCCCAATTTCTAATCTCAATTCATTGTCCGATTTGACCGAATTTCAAAGATATCTCTCAAATTTCCCTAATTCTCCGTGGATTCAACCCTTAATTACCATTATACTAATTATTTACTTTGATTAATCATAAATTGGTAAGATTAGGACTTTTTTTTGACACTAAGTCATGTGCATTCAACAACCATACGATTTAGTCACGTCAAATGGCGCCGCGTCCGGGGAATTAAGGCGTATTTTTGAGAAAAATCATCGATTTTGATTCGGTCAGCTCTGATTTTCCTGTTTCTTTTTTTATATTAATCCAAATTGATCCTACACTGAGCTATTTGTAGCAGAAATACATCGTTTAGATACTCAATTTTGACGAGATTAGGTGAATTGTCCCTCTCTACGGACGACGGACGATCATCGCGTGATACTCGAATTGGGAGAGCGTAACTCTAACGAATAGCGACAATCAGGTACGATTAATTTTTCATTGTTGAATAATTTTATAGTATCTCTTATTATTATTATATATATTAGTATATTAGGGCATATTTATGAGACGAGAGTTTGATTGGAGAACGAGGGATAATCCTTTACACTTAGATCTTTTTGAACGTTCCTTGCAATCACTTTCATCTTCCGCGTCATCATGGACCTTAGATATGGCCTTGAATGATGAGAGAAATGTTAGGAGAGGTCTTAGTGATTATGCTAGGCCTGTTTTTCAAAGACCCGTTACTGGTATTCATGAACCGTTAGCTAGAAATGCAAATTTTAGGATAGATTCGCATGTTATGAGTATGTTACCTATCTTCCATGGTAAACCTTTTGAGGATCCTTATAGACATGGCGATGAGCTTAGTCATGTATGTGAGATCAATCAGATTCATAATGTGTCGGCAGATGTAATGAAGATGAAACTCTTTCCCGCCACCCTTAGAGATAGAGCTAATGATTGGTTTCTTAAACTAGGAAATGAGTCCACTTCTTGGACCGAGATGGAGGAGGAAATACTATTCCGTAGGAAAGACCACCTCTGTTAGGAAGGCGATGTGTGAGTTTACCCAAGGACCGAGTGAGACATTTCACGAAGCTTGGGAGAGACTTAGAGGCCTCAATAGAGAGTGCCCTCACGATGGAGTGTCTAACCATGATCTTACACATATATTTTATGATGGGTTAGGCCCGCAAGATAGATATCTTTTGGATGCAGCTTGCGGCGGCACCTTCATGAGCAAGTTTGAAGATGAAGCAATGGATTTGATCAAGACTGTCGCGGAGAATAGCCACCACAACGCGGCAAAACCATTCGGAAGAGGTGCAACGCCGAAGGGAGGATTGATCGACGCAAAGTCGGTAGAGATGGGCATGCTCCTAGAGAAGATCGACAAGATGGCGGAGGTTCAGAATCTTTTATTCGATCGGTTCCACATCCACAACGGATCTGAAGGACTTGCACCCGTCGCTCTACAAGAAGCGTCACCATGCACCCATTGCTCACGCCTCGACCACGTCGAGATGGATTGTCCGATCATGGAAATTCAAGGGCAGGGCACGTATAGACAAGGCCCGCCAGGAGGGCAAAGTCAACAGGGACGATCGAACTATCAAGGTACATATCCTACTTATTTTTATAACCCTGTTTATCATAATCCTATGCAGCAGCAGCAACAAGGATTTAGGAGGAACACCGATCAGATGTACCCTCCATATAACACCGGTCAGCAACAAAACTCGCAGCAGCAACCCTACGCAAATGCAAGACAGTCGATGTATATTCCGCCACAGCAATCGTACAATCAAGCTCCATGACCGACCGCACCAATTGCAAATCCGATTCTGGGTGCGATCTCTTAGTTGATGGAGCAAATGAGCAGGATGAACTCGAGTGTGGACGAGATACAGGATTTCGTCAAGACGAACATCCCTACCTCGACTGATAATAAGAAGGTTAAGCAAGTTTCATTTTCTAACCAATTACCATCGCAGGCCACTAGCAACCCTAGGAATCAAGGGTCGTCATCGAGTCAAACGCACAACCTTAGTCATGTGCATGTTGACAAGGAGGCAGTGGAGGCCGATAGATGATCCTTATAAGGGTCATCATTTACACAAGAGCTCGATAGATGATGAGACATCGACAGTCGTAGTAGAGCTAGGCCGTAGTTCTGATGATGAGGAAGAACGGGTGCGAGCGGAGCCGAATCCTGACACATACAAACCACCCATGCCATATCCTCAAGCATTGAGTAAGCCTAAAGCTAAGGTTAGTGAATCTGCTGATCATTTATTAGAAGCCTTTCAAAAGGTGACCATTACCATCCCTTTAGTAGATGCAATTAGGTATATACCTTCTTATGCTAAATTTCTTAAAGGCATATGCACCCCCCATAGAAGCCCCAAGAGGATCCAATTGAGTGAGAATATTAGTTCTATTATGATGAATTCTCTTCCGATTAAAAAGAGAGATCCAGGAGCTCCCATGATTACGAGTCAGATTGGAGGAATGACTTTTACTAGATCCTTGTTAGATACGAGAGCTAGTATCAATATCTTCCCTAAAGCCGTATATGATTGTCATCATGTAGGGGAGTTGCAGCCTTTCCTTATAGAGTTATGTTTAGCGGATGGATCGGTGAGGAAACCTCATGGCATAGTAGAAGATGTGATTGTTAGGATCGAAGGATGTTATTTTTCGATAGACTTCCTAGTTGTAGATATGAAGATCACTAAGGAGCTTAGTCAAGCTCCAATTATCCTAGGAAGACCTTTCTTAGCTACCGCAAAAGCCGTTACAGATTGGGGAAAAGGAGAAGTGATTCTTAAGGTGGGAGAGCACACGGTGAAGGTCAACATCAACAAGTTGATGAAGTATCCTTCACAAGCTTTCGAGGATGTGGGCGCCATTGACCTATTTGATGACCAAGACATAGAGACTTGCATCGAAGAAGTCATGACGGTCAATGAGGGAGCTGATTTCGAGGATCTACCATTAGACGACCCAACAGGAGAGCTCAAGCCTCTTCCATCTACACTCAAGCATGCTTTTCTTGACTCTCAACAGGTTAAACCGGTGATCATTTCTTCCCAGCTCAATGAGGAGCAGGAGAAACGATTACTCAACGTATTACGACGAAATGAGCAAGCAATCGGATGGACTCTAGCCGATTTGAGGGGATTAGACCCTTCATTGTGCACTCACCGCATATTCTTGGAGAACGAGTCCAGACCCGTGAGGGAAGCCCAACGAAGACCTAACCCTAAGGTATGGGAAGCCGTTAAAGAAGAGATTCTAAAGTGGCTTAATACAGAGATCATCTATCCCATATCGGATAGCCAGTGGGTTAGTCCCGTGCATGTGGTTCCCAAGAAAGCAGGAGTTACGGTGACCGTGAACGACAAAGGAGAGGAGATCCAAACGCGCCTCCCGACGAAGTGGCGAGTTTGTATCGACTACTAGAAGTTGAAAGCAGTGACGAAGAAAGATCACTTCCCGTTGCCATTCATCGATCAAATCCTTGATCGACTAGCAGGTCAGACTTACTTTTGTTTCTTGGATGGTTATTCAGGGTACAACCAGATTGCGATTCATCCAGACGACCAAGAAAAGACGACGTTCACATGTCCCTTTAGCACGTTCGCATTTAGGCGAATGCCATTCGGATTGTGTAACGCCCCTGCGACATTCCAGAGATGTATGACAGCGATATTTTCCGATTTCCTTGGCGACAGTCTCGAGGTCTTCATGGATAATTTCTCTGTCTTTGGAGATGATTTCGACAGCTGTCTAGCTCACCTGACAAAGATCCTCGAGGTCTGCGTCAGGAAACGACTAGTATTGAGTTGGGAGAAATCTCATTTTATGGTGCGAGAGGGAGTAGTGCTCGGGCATCTCGTCTCGAGCAAAGGTTTGGAGGTTGATAAGGCAAAGATTGAGGTCATTCAAAACCTTCCTCTCCCCACTACATTATGAGATTTACGTAGTTTTCTTGGACACGTTGGCTTCTACCGCAGGTTTATATGAGACTTTGCTTAAGTTTCCAAACTGCTAACCACTCTTCTTTGCATGGATAAAAACTTTTTTATAGACAAAGAAGGGGAGCGCGCATTCGAGATGTTGTAGCTCGCCTTGATTGAAGCACCAATTCTTCAAGTCCTAATTGGGACTTACCTTTTGAGATCATGTGCGACGCTTCAGACTATGCAGTTGGAGCAGTGTTGGGGTGGCGGATAGATAAGAAGCCAACTTCCATTTGGTATGCGAGTAAGACCTTAGCTGAAGCTTAGATGAACTACACGACGACGGAAAAGGAGCTGTTGGCAGTGGTTTATGCGTTAGAGAATTTCAAGCCTTACATCTTGGGAAGCAAGATTGTTATTTATACAGATCATGCATCATTAAAGTACTTGTGTTCCAAGAAGGAGGCGAAGCCACGATTGATACGATGGGTGCTGTTTCTTCAAGAGTTTGACTTGGAGATTAGAGATAAGAAGGGCAGCAAAAACTCGGTGGCGGATCACCTATCTCGTCTCCACGTTTCAGGTACGGGAGATATTAGTGATTCTTTTCCTGATGAGTATCTTCTTGCAGTATTTAGCCACGCTCCTTGGTTCGCGCATATCGTCAATTTTCTTGTGACTGGATTGATCCCAGAGCATCGGAATCGGCATCGTAAAGATAAGTTTTCCGATGAACTTAAATATTATTATTGGGAAGAACCACTTTTATTCCATGTAGGATACGATCAAATTATACGACGATGTGTAGCGGAAGAAGAACAAGGAAAAATATTATCGATGTGTCACTCATCAGTGCGTGGAGGACATTTTGCCGCGCGAAAGACAGTAGATAAGATTTTACAAAGCGGTTTTTGTTGGCCCACCATCTTCAAGGATGCTCACCGTTTCTATACGGAGTACTTACAATGCCTTGCAGCGTTAAACATCTCCAAGCGAGATGAAATGCCAATGAGGCCTATCCTTGAGGTGGAGATATTTGATTTATGGGGGATCAACATCATGGGACCTGATAAGAACATAAAATGTGGGTATAAGCACCTAGGAATTGCTCTTATTTAACTCTATTGACCTCTTGAACACAACATCTCCTCTACTCTCTCATAACTTGCAGTTTCTAAAATATTAGTGCATTGAGATGAATTTATTTTACATGGCTTTTGCCTTTTTATTTTCAAGAAGTTTATAAGAGTAAGGGCAGCAAGATCCTCCAATCTAAGTGTTTGAAATGGCATAATGGATTGTCCAAAGCAAGAAGGAGCCCAGTCAAAGGAAATGTGAGCCCACCTAAAGTGGAGACTTGGGAGAATAAAAGGGGGAAAAGCTTTCTTGGGAGCTTCTTCTTCTTTTTTAGCTTCTTCCCCGTAGTCTCTCTCCTTCCTGTTTTTTTTTCGGCTGTTCTTTCTATCGCCTAGGTTTAGATTTTCTTCAGCATCCTTCCCATCGAAATGTAGTTTAAGATTCAGAGTTAGAAACATTTGTTTAGAAAAATCTATGGATTTGCTATTGTTTCTTTGTTAATCTCTCGTAGGTAATCTTCTCTTTCTCCCCCGCTCAATCTGTTCTTCCTCTCTCGTAAAGTATTTTCTTCCGATCTTTCCTTTCTTTTTCATTCTTCCGAAAGCACCTCTTTCCTCGATATCATCTCCCCCTCGCCATTTCTCTTTCTCTCCTTTTCTTCCCGAAAATCTCTCCTTCTCTCTCTTGTTTTATCGTTCTCCCTCTCATTCCTTTCTTTTCTTCTCTCGATCTTTCTATCTCACTACCTTTCCGCCTTCTTTATTTTCTTTCTATCTCTTGAATCTCGATTTCGTCTCCCTCTTCCAAATTCATTTTTGGTCTTTCTATATTCCTCAACCCCATCTTTCCATCTCCTTCTCGTTTACGAACAATTTCCCTCTTCCTTTCTCTCACTTCCATCTCCTCTCTTCTCCTCTCCATTTTCTTCTTCTTCTAATTGAGTTTCCAGCGGAATCCCTTTATATCTACCTCTATCGCTACCGCTCTCTCTTGCAACCTCTTTTTCTTTTCACCAAGTACCCGCACAGGCAAACTCTTCCTTTCTCCTCATCTTCGGTAATCTCTCTCTCGTTCCTTCTCATTTCAATCTTCAGTCCGTCAGTCCCAAATTTTCATTATTCTCTCGCTTCTGTCTTTTGGTTTCCATCTTTTCATCCTCCTGAATTTCAATTTTCCGTTTCTCTCCTCTTCCACCTCATCTTCACTTCTTTCTCTTCTACATCTTCTCTTAATCTTTCTCATGATTTTGTTTTTCTTCCGGATATTTCTTCTTTCTCTCCTCTCACCCTCGTCCTCATTCTCTTTCCCGAGTTCATTTCCGTATCTATTTTCTCTTCCACATTCTCTCCTTATTCCGCATCTCTCTTCTTCCCGCTCTCTCCCCTTTCCTGCAATTTTTCTCCGTTTTCTCCTTCCTATCTACTTTCTTTCTTTACTCTCTCTCTCCATTTCCGGTCTCAATCCCTGTCGTCATTTCACTTTACGCCGAAATTGTTGCTTCGTGTTTTGTTTTTTTCCAAGTGTGATTTTCTCAAGTTATTTGTTTTCCGCGATCTCTCTTCGTCGCTTGAGATTTTCTCGTTTTCAAATTTCGCTCTTCTAATCATCCTTATCTTCCCCTTTCTTCTAACTTTTTCTTTTTTTTCGGTTCCTCTTGTGCCCTCTTCCCCTTTCTCTCGTTCTCACTCCTCCGTCATTCCTGCTTTCTCTCTCTTCTACTTCTTCTCTTAACCTCTCTTTCACGACTTCTCTCTTCCTCGCCGCTTCAACTCCTTTCGTCCATAATTTCCCTCCTCTTTTTCTCCATCATCCCTGAAATCTCTTTCTTCTTCCCCTCTTACTTCTTTCCTTTCTATATAGTTTAGATTTCCTTAACTATTTATTCTAATACTTTTCTGTATTCTGGAATTAGGATCTTTATATCAGTAGGTTCACTTAAATCATCCATCAAAATTCCTTCCTCCCACGGTCAACTCATAGAGTTGACCACCAATCCTTCATCTTTACCCTCCTCTCTCTCTCTCTTTTATTATTGATATTGTCGTGCCCTAGAATCCTTGTGGATCGACCTAGAAAGCTATACGCCTTTATCCTCTCTACCCAGACTTAGTTTTCTTGAATATAAGTAGTAAATTTGTAGGGCTCAAATACACGACGACTTCGAGCCTATCAGGACCTTTTCCACCTTCTGATGGGAAAGAGTATATTTTGGTAGCGGTCGATTATGTGTCTAAGTGGGTGGAAGCTATTCCCACTAGGACAAACACTCATCGGGAAGTACTCAGGTTTGTCACGAGGAACATCTTCTCCCGATATGGTTGTCCGAGGGCCATAATCAGTGACGGAGGCTCACACTTCAACAATACACACTTTCGTGCATTATTGAAGAGATATGGAGTACATCATCACGTCACCACACCGTACCAACCCCAAGCTAATGGGCAAGATGAAGTGAGCAACCGAGAGGTCAAGAATATTCTAAAGAAGATCATTCGACCAGACGGTAAGGATTGGGCGCACAAGCTTCCTGATGCTTTATTGTTATATCGAACGGCTTACAAGACACCCATCGGGATGTCTCCATTCTGACTCATATTTGGGAAGGCGTGCCACCTTCCGGTTGAGCTTGAGCATCGAGCCTATTGGGCAATTAAGAAGCTCAGCCTATCTCTGGACGAAGCAGGTAAACATAGACTTCTCCAGCTGCAGGAATTACAGGAGTTAAGGCGCGACGCGTACAAGAACACGGAGATCTATAAAGAAAAAACCAAAGCCTTTCATGACCGGAACATCAGAAGAAGAACTTTCAACGTCAATGAAAAGGTTTGGTTATATAACTCTTGCCTTAAGCTTTTTCCAGGTAAGCTGCGCTCACGATGGGACGGTCCTTACGTGGTTGTGGAACCGTTTGACAATGGATCCGTGCTTATTTCCGACCCTAAATCTGGAAAACAATTCAAGGTAAATGGGCATCGTCTAAAGCCCTACCTTACAGCAGAGCCACCCACACCAGCAGATAAGGTAAATTTGCATCTCCCCGAGGTACATGAGGACGTGATAACTGATAACATGCATTTATAACTTGAATTCTTATATTAATTAACTCATATTCATGCTTATTTTATGTGAATATGATGCATGTTATCATACTTTTTAGGAATTTTCTCCATTGGCATGTCATTTCACTAAAGTTGATATTTATGCATAAATTAGAGATAATTTCATGTTTAATAGATGATTAATCTTTTATTTAAATTAATAGAAGTTAATATCTGTTATGGAATGAGTTTTGACTTTAGTAAATGTTTGGAACGATGATTTTAGGATGAATTTATGATTTAAAATGTTTAATGAGAAATGATTTAAGTAAATTATAAGTCATCTTGATTTCTTCTTTCTAAATATTTTTTTAATGGCATAATATTAAAAAGAAAAGAATTTGTGATCCAATGGAGAAAATTTGAGATTAAAAGGAGTTGTATTTTGAGAAATATGAATTTCTGAAGTTTTAGCATTTTTTCGATTTTTATTTGAATTTCCTTGTTAAAATCGTGAAAAAGGGGGGTATTTTGGTCCACAGGCCCCCGACTGATGACGTGGCAGGCGTACTTGACGTGGCGAGCGGGCGTGGTGCGCGGGACCACCGGCGGATGCGACGTGGCACTGAGGCCACGTGGTAGGGCCGCCGATGGCCCACGCGTGGCTGACACGTGTGCACGTGGCTAACACGTGTGCGCGATATATACTTTTAATATAGGTGATAGATATAAGCCTATTCTTAGAACTGGCTAATATCTATAACCGCTCCCCTATTTAAGCGCATTCTTTCCCTCTATTTCCTCCGTGTGGGACTATGTTCCCACACGGTTTATGTTTTGCAGGACACGTGGCGGCGCGAGGAAAGTTAGATGCGGGCAGAACGGCGGTGATCGCGTGGACCCGAGTCCACGCGATCGACAGATCAAACACGTGCCGAAATTACATAGTAAGTGAAATGATCGCAGGGCTTACCTTTCGCCACGTGGATGCGTCGTGAGCGTCCGATCTTCGTCGAGACGAGGACCACGCGATCTCCATCGGACGGCCACGTTGATCGCGCGATCGAGGCCGCCCAATCTACCTGACTTCATCGATCCAACGGCCACGTGAGGCACGATCCCCCTCTCTTCGTGAAGATCGCGGGAGCGTAGGATTCCGATCTGACGGCCAGGAGAGCCCTTATTTGCCCCTATTCGTGAAGATCGCTGGAGCGTTGGATTCCGATCCGACGGCGTCGGCAGTGTGTGGAAGAACTCCACGATCGCGGCCCGATCGATTCGCGATCGCGGCGCGATCAAGCCGCGATCGAGGAGATTTCTCTGTGGAATCGTCGCCGGTCGAACGGACGGTGATCGAAGAAGGACTAACACCACGATCGACGCCTGATCGCGACCCAATCGTGGCGCGATTGTGGCGAAAATCGCGTTGAAAATCGTGGCAAATGTGAAGCGAAATTAAAGCTAAAATCAAGCCGATTCATCGCGGATTTGAAGCCACGACCCATGCCCTAGGAATCGCCTCCACGACACTTGAAAACCGCTCCCACGAACGCTTCAATTGGCCACGATCTTCGGGCCAATTTGTTCTTTAAAACCCATGTATTTCTTCTGTGTTCTTTAACTTTTGATCGATTCGTGAAGTAATTAAGCGAATTTCGAGGAAGATCTTTAGTTCATCGTAATCCCCCTGCGTTTAGGCTCAATTCCGAAGGGATTGGAGCGGGATTGATCACGAATTCCTCCTTGATTTCATCGAATTTTCCCCTTGAATTCCGAAATTCCGTGAGAAAGGATCCGAGCAAATTCACTCCAATTCGCACAAATTGGAGCTTAATTCTCGTGACAATCGGGTTAGTAGTGAGATTCGATCGATTATCAAGAGGTAATTTGAGTTTTTATTAGATTTAGAAGTTTAATTTTGCAAATTAGTTCATAGTGTTCTTCATTTTCCCCAAATTTCGGTCTGAAATTTTCTGATTTTGAAAATAGGATATCTCTCTGATTATAATTCCAAATCATTTTATTTTGGTCTCATTGGATTCCTCTTCGCATCAGTTTTCCGTGGATAGCAAATTCATCAAATTCCGAGTTCATTTGACCCTTAAATTTGACGTTTGACCAAGGACTGTTCATCTTTCATCAGAAGTCAAACGTTGACTTTCGGTGTCAATTACGTTTTATTGGCAAATCAGAATTTGATAATTTTGGTCTTATTGGATTCCTCTGGTTCTTAGCTTTCCATTGACATATAAATTGCAAGATTTGGATTTCATTTGGTCATTCAATTTGAAGATTTCCTTTGAGGTGTTAATTTCGGGGATTTTCTGGTCATTGATTTTCAATAATTCATAATAAATCCATTTCTTATTAAAAAATTACGAAATATATATCGATAAATTCCATTTTCTCTCTAGTTTCCAAATATATACTTTTCGTAATCTTCTGACTCTGTTTGATTCTCTGATTTTGCAGAACACCTACTGTTGGTCAAAGTCAATGCTTTGACTTTGACTTTTGACTTTTCTCTGTCAAATCCGAGATTTCAATTCTTAAAACTTCTTATTAGGTCTATTTATATCGTTTCCACTCATTACATCTTATGTTCTCTTATTTAAAATGCCTTTTAAACATAAGTTTGACCAAGTCAACTTTGTGATTAAAGTCAACCCTGCTCTCTGTGGATCGACTCGATACTTGCCCAACACTTGATTATTATATCTTGTCTTTGTGATTTTGGTTTTATAAATTTTTTTTGACGATCGTCTTTGTGTTTTAACGACGCACGAAAATACCACGTCAATAAAGGTAACACCCTCATCTCATCGATCATCGTAGCTTCATTGAGTTTCGTCTGGCTGAAGACGTTAAACTTAGCGCTCTTGGGAGGCACCCCAAGATTATCTTTCTGTTTTATTTTTTATTTTGTTTGTAGTTTATATCAATGTACAGACATAGTAAAAAAAAATCCACCTACAACGACAAGAAGCAATTTTCGACAAATTCCAGGAACATGCGTCAACACGCATTAATGAGTTTTTCTACACCTTTTTACTTCTTATTTTTAATTTATAATCTTTTTCATGTAATGCATGATATTCTTGCCATCTTTTATATACATATTTATTTCATTGAGGGCAATGAAAGATTTAAGTTGGGGGGTGAGGACTTAGAAAAACTCAAAAATTCAAAATTTTCAAAATTTTTCAACTTTTTACTATTTTAAAAGTCCTATTTTTCAAATTTTTACCACTTGTAATACCTTAGAAGTCTTATCATTTAGAGATCTTATTCCTAGAGATGTAGAAGTGAGGGCCTCATAGCCCATGTGATTACATTTTGAGTAATAAAGCCAAGTGATCTAGAGAAACCATGGATTCTTTTTAGTGGTTGACTTCTTTGGGGTTCAGTATCTAACAGGCACCGAGGAAAATGAGTAATCAGAGGTTGAAGTGCTATTGGATTGAAAAGGAGAGATTTTGAGTGAAGTCCAAGCAAATTCCTATCCCCTACCTTATATCAGCCGAACCTATTTGGTGTGGGAATTCTTCACTTCCGAACTTTCTCTTAGAAGAGTGCAATGTGCCATAATTTTTAATGCACCTATTATATCCTTTAAGCATTTAGTTATACCTTTTCCAAACCAGTCAATTAGCACCCAAAAATTCAGCTTCATTGATTATAATTAGACTCGCAAGTGATCAACATTTTCCACCATACATCTTCTTCATAATTTCCCTTACAAGCAAATATTCCTTCATATTACACTTCAAAAATTTTGAATACTCTCTTCAAACATCAAGACATCCTCCATATCCTTATTTTATGCAAAGTCTTCAAATGTTATCTTCTTCTTCTCGAAGAAAGTTACAATATCTAAAAAGAAGAAAGAAGAGAAGAAGAAAAATATGAAATAGAAGTAAAGAATAAGACAAAAAGAAAGAAGGAAAGAAAAAGGAGAAGAAAAAGGAAGAGAAGAATATGAAAAGTGAAAAGAAGGAGAACAATATGAGAAAAATACCCTTACCATGTAAATACCTATCTCTACCCATTACTTCCATTCCATTCCATTTTCCACCATGTTTATATCAAGTATACCACTCCACACCATCTCTACCATTTTCTATTAATCCTTATTTACCACCATCATCATCCACATCATTTGGGAGAAAAATTAGACATCAGTGGTACCTTTCTTTGTATATAATATCCAATTTGTTTATATGCTGATTTTTGCTTTTAACCAAGTTATTCCTTTAGAAATAGTGTCTTTTTACTCTTTCAGCTACCTAATAACGATGCATCCTTAAATAGGAAATCCTTTTGCTATGCACTCTTTAAAGGAGAAAAAAGAGTTGAGGGGAATTTTAATGCACCAAGTAGCCTCCAAATGAGTGAAAGAGTGATGTGAGAATTAGAGAGGTGAGGATTACATCTGCTCATGAGAGTGTGAGAATCTTTTCAGTCCCATAGCATCAAACCTTAGATATGCTCACCTCGATTACACTTGAGTATTGACTCGACTATTAGCCGATGAGCACTACCCTAATATGCTCCAAGGAAGTCAACCTAGTTATGGAATCTAGATCACCATGGTCCACACTATGATGAAAAGTAATCATTTTTTGATACACTTCACTGCTTTAGTTACAAGATCAAAGGATGATAAAACTTTCTAAGGAGATTACCTAGTGAATTGCTAAGAGACTAGCAATTATTCAAGTTGGGGGGTGTGATAAAATTCTATTTATGCATGCAATTATATGATTATTAATTCAATTTAAGGCATTAATTACTCCAATTATATGCATGTTATCATATTTTCAGAGTATTTCTATCATTTATATATTATTTCATGATTAGATCTTAAAATATATCAATTTATGGGTTATTATGCATAATTAAACATTATAATATTTAATCCTAATTATAATTGAAATCATAATGATGTTTTAAGGATGAAAATATAAGCGAAAAGACTTTTATTGACATTTATGTGTATTTATGAATTTATTTTATAAGATACATAAATGTATTAAATTAACTAAAATTAATTCTCTTATTATTTTAATAATTTGACTTTTTAAAATGATATATTATTCAATTCTGAATCCAAAAAAACAAATTTGAATTAATTTGGAGTTATATTTTGAAAGTTATGAATTTTACAATTTTTAGGAATTTTTTGGAATTTTTCTGAATTTATTTAGATTTATTTTTGATTTTTACACTATTTAAATTAATAAAAAAATCACAAAAAGGGGTTATATTTCGTGCGTGTACACCTGGATGAGACGTGGCACTCGGGGCCACGTGGCTCTGCCACGTGCACAGCACGCGGGCGCCTGCGTGGCACTGATGTGACACGTGGCGTATTTATATTTACTATATATATTTACATAATGTATATCAGTCTTCCGATTATCGGAAGACAAGATTATGAACTCTTATAAATCGCGCACATTATATACGCGTAATGTCTCTCTCATTTCCTCCGTGTGGGACTAAAGTTCCGTTGATTCCATGATTGCAGGACACGCGGCAGATTGTGGGGCATTGGATGTGTGGCGCGATGAATCGTGTACGTAGATCGCGTGGACACGCGATCAAAGATTCAACACGTGTTTCAAATCGAGAATAAGTGAAATCATATGAACCGTCCGATCGTGAGTTATAACGGTCCAGATTATTCGCATCAGATGAATCTCTGATCAAATCCCAGCCACACGATCAAGATTCAATGATCATCACAAGACGACGATTCATCCAAAAGGGCGCACGATCGCAACCGTTGATCGCGATGATCTCTTCATCGGACGGCTGATATCAATTTCGGTTTTTGTAAAAACCGTTCTTCGCGACGAAAAACACGTTCGTGGATTTTCATCAAATTCTCCGTCTTTAGGCCATCATTCCACGCGTCGTTTCTTTCCCTGTAATCGCAACTCATTTTCGCTTCTATTGAATATTTAATTTCAAATTTTGATCGAGGGAGAAGGAAGAAATCACATCTTGAACTTCAATTTTTGTCTTCGTCAATTCGGAATGAAAAGCCTTGCATCCAGCGATTAATTGGATCATTTCAAAGGCTAATTTGGGTTAGGTTGCATGATTTCATCTTAATCTTTCATAATTTAGTGTTAATTTTACTTTTAGTATCGTAGATTAGTTTAATTTTAGCTTAAATTTTGGTTTTTAATTGTTTTTCGAAACGAAAATTTCTCTTAACTTCAAATTTTGATTACTCTTCGAAATCATTTGATTTTTGATTCCATGGATTCGAAATTGAGTTATCTTTCTTAATATACTAAAACGCCCAATTTTTAAACTCAATTCGTCATCCGATTTGACCGAATTTCAAAGATATCTCTCAAATTTCCCTAATTCTCCATGGATTCGACCATTAATTACCATTATAGTAATTAATTACTTTGATTAATCAAAAATTGGTAAGATTAAGAATTTGTTTCGACACTAAGTCGTGTGCATTCAACGACCATACGATTTAGTCTCGTCACATGCCTATATGAAAAGATAGGAGATACAAAAATTTATGGATCATTGCACTCTTTAAAGGGAAAGTCTAGAATCGGGAAATTCCTTATACTAAGCAGTTTTGGCAAATAATAGGTAGAGGATGGAATTTTATTCTCTCAAATACTCTCCTTTTCAATCCCATAGCATTTCAACCTCTGATTACTCTTTTTCCTTGGTGCCTGTTAGGTACCCAACCCCAAAGAAGTCAACCACTAAATATAATCCATTGGTCTCTCTAGATCATTTGGTTTTATTACTCAAAATGTAATCATATGGACTATAACGTCCTCACTCATACATATCTAGTAGGTAAGATCTCTAGATGAAAAGACTTATAAGATGGGGTAGATTAGATCAAAATTTTGAAAAATAGGAGTTTTTAGAAGGTAGAATTTTTAAATTTTTGAAAATGGTAGAGCTTTTTCTAAATCCTCACCCCCAACTAGAATCTTTCATTGCCCTCAATGAAAACTACATGCTCATGTGAAAAATTCATCAAATCATGGCATGAAAACAACATAAAAGTGTGGTGAGAAGGGTTTTGAAAGGCTCATTAATCTGTGATGGTCGTGGGATTTTTGGTGCAGGTGCGCCCTTTCCTAATGTAGTTCTCCGATGTCTATAAAAAACAGAAAAGCGCTGTTCATGTTTTGAAATAATTCTCCATCACACTGTTTTTTCTTCTCTCTCCCTTATTTTTTCTTTCTCTCTCTCTCACACGATCTCGATCGCTTTCTCACGGCTTCTCTCTCTTCCTTGTCTCTTCCGATTCTGCTCCTCTTCTCTTCCATTAAAAATTACATTTGCGCAACTCTTTCTCTCTCTCTCTTCCGAAAGCTTCCTCTCTCGTTTTCCTTCCTCTATCTCCACAGCTCCATGCTGCTTTGAGTCTCTCCCTATCAATCTCTTCTGATTCGTCTTTCACTTCTCTCTTCTGATTCGTCTTCTGATTCTACCTTCTCTCTCTCTTCTATTATCATTGAGAAGCCTCTCTCTCGCGATCTCATTCTTCCGCTCTCTTCCCCCCTCTCTCTCAATCTCATTTCTCACCTCTGCAACTCCTTTCTTCCACAATTCTGCCCCCAACTTTCTCTCCATCTCCCCCGAAATTTCTCTTCTTCTGCATCCCAGTAATTTCTCTTCTTCTTCCGCCGCTGCTCTCTTGCTCGCGTCGTCTCTCTCTCCCTTTATTTTCACTTGCAATATTGTCTTATTCTCCTAATCTCCCCTCGCGATCAAACCTTTTCTTTTCCATATTCTCTTCTTTCCCTCCGTCAAGCTTTCATTTCCCTCGCATCTTCTCCTCCATTTCATTCTAAATTTCTCTCTCTGTGTGTTAACCGTCGTATCTTCTTTTCCTCTTCCGCTCTTCTAAATATACTTCACCATTTTTTTTCTTTCACCCCAGTTCTCTCTCCCTCCATTGTTCTAGATCTAATCCTCTCTCGCTAGCTCTCTCTCTCCTACTATCTCCAATTTCCCTCTCGGCTGATCCATCTCGTTTATCACCCTTTCTCTCTACGTGTATCTCTTACAAAAATCTCCTCTCTAGCTCTATGTTCACCCCATTTCTCTCTCTCACTTCACTACCTTTCTTCCCTAATTTCCCAACCTTTCAACTCATTCTCTCTTTATTCTTTTCTCTCTTGCTTCTTTTTTTTCTAGTTTAGATTTCTTTAATTCTTCCTTCCATTACTTTTTGTAGTCCGAGTTTAGAATTCTTGCATCTATAGGTTTATTTAAATCATCTTCAATTTACTAAAATCCCTCCCTCTCACTGTCAACTCGGAGAGTTGACCACCAAAACCTTCACCGTTACTCTCATCTCAACTCCCATTGTTGATATTGTCGTGCCCTAGAATCCTTGTGGATCCACCTAGGAAACTATACACCTTTACTATTCCCATCTGGTCTTAGTTTTCTTGAGTATAAATAGTAAATTTTTCGGGCCTGAACACATAACGACTTTGAGCTCAACAGGGGGTGTGATAACATGATAATAGGACATGATAATACATGATTATTTATGCATATTAAGGCATAAAAGATTTCATTCCTACACATGTTATCATATTTATGAGTGTTTATCTATCATGCTTTGAAAAAATTCATTATAATCTCAAAATACATTATTTTACGGTTAATTATGATGAATTAAAGATAAATAAATTCATAAACCATCTTTACTTGAGATTATAATTATTTTTTTAAGTTAAATAATAAGAGAAATCATTTTATATACATTCATTTTATTTTCTAAGTTTTAAAATCTTAAAGAAATGAATGTATTTTTGAAATAGAAATTAAATCTCGTGTTATTTACTAAATTTGACTTTTTAGAATGATAGATAATTTAATTTCTGATCAAATGAAAGAAATTTGGATTAATTTGGAGTTATATTTTGAAAGTTATGAATTTTTTAATTTATAGGGATTTTTCCGGAATTTTTCTGAATTTTTCTGAATTTTTAATAAATTTCTAAGGATTTTCCAGAATTAAAAATTGATTTTTCTAATTGAAAATCAATTTTTCTAATTAAAAATCAATTTTTCTGAATTTTATAAGCGCGTAGGTGACCTGGCATAATCTGGAGCGTCCGATGGATCGCGATCGATGATCATAGGCAAGATGTGACATGGCGCATCGTGGGACGTCAGATTGCGCGATTAAATCGTGATCGTCGATCTTCACTTAAAGGTGCGGGGTATGTGGCGCATCCTGATTAGTTGGCGAATCATTTTCTAAACGATTTAATCTCAACCGTTGATCAAAGGAGTTATAACAATTGAGATTAGAACTGACAGAGCGAATCTGAATCGTCCGATCGTGATCCACCGGTGATGATTTGATATATTTTTATAATGTACGCGACGTGGGCATCATCTCGGTGATTCATATGTGATCCAATGGCCTCAACTTAATTGCAATGATTTCGCATCCGCGCGCTTCATCTGAGCCGTTGATTGAAGTTGAATCGACGATCGGACGGATACCCCAAATTAGCCTATAAATTAAGATGTTCTTCGACGATGTTAAACATTCGAGAGGAATTCGAGTAAATAAAACTATTTAGACATCAAATATTTTGAATCTCTTGTTCCCAATCGCTTCTAGGCTCATTTCCGCATCCACGGAGTGCTTGAGATCAATATTTCGACGATCGACGAGGAAGAAATCGAAGCTTGACCTCCACGATTGCGATTTTATGAACTTTGATGAATAACCTTGATTCCGGCAATTAATTGGATCAATTTGATCGTAATTGTAGGTTAGTTATTGTGTTTCATCCTAATATATCTTCGTATAGCTTTTAATTTCATTTTAGAATCATAATTAAAGTTAATTGTATTCTTAATTTTGGATTTTTGCAATTTTTATTTTCAGAAATTCGACCTCTATTCATTGGATGATTTCTCCGTGAAATTAAATCCAAATTCTGTGATTTTTTATTCCATGGATTCGTCTTCAAGTCCTCTTTTATAAAATATCAAATTCTCTAATTTCTATCATCATTTCATTGTCCGATTTGATCAAATTCGAAGAGATCATAAAAAATTTCCCTAATTTCTTGTGGATTCGACCCTTATTTATCAAGATACCCTTTAATTCGTGAATTAATCTTGAAATTGGTAAGTTTGGACTTTATTTTGACTCTTGACCGTGTGCTTTTAAAGACCACTCGGTCTTGATTCGTCACTCCACACCAATGGCTACAGGATCAGTCATACTCATCATATGAGTCGGATCAAATAGTGTTATTCTTTCCGAATAATTTGATGTCCTTCTCAAATATCCCATGAATAGGAATGTTTAGAACATATTTTTAAGGACTAGTGATCATTGTATTATGATCTCATCATAATTCACTTAGTCATTTCATATGCTCATGGACTTCATTGCAAACATCACACACGAATGACAATGAACAAATTTCATTTCAATGAACTTAAATAAGATACATGGAAGTATAATTGGCTTATAGGCCACATAATATCCATCAGAAAGTTCATAGTTGAGTGAGATGTGAGTGATCCACTAGAATGCCAAGTTCAATCAAGAATTCAATGATCGAAGCAAATGATAATAGTTAATAAAATTATTTTTTGTGATTCAAGGAACCTAATAATGCACATGAGAAAAAAATTGAATATCACTGAGGAAGAGAAAGATAAAGTAAATTGATAGAGCCAAAATAAAATGTGATCACATCACCTTGTGCAATTTGAAATATGCAACCCTTTTCGATTCTATAAATGTAATTTTGCAATTCTGGCATGTGCTTGGCCTCTAGCAATATCCACATGGTTCTCATCTAAATGAATCTCTTCCTTTGAGCATGATCTAAAGCACTAATCCCTATAGCCTTGATCTAAGCGGATCTCATGTGGATTTGAGATTGAGAGGAGAAAACAAGGGTTGCTCAATGGATGGTTTGTACAGTTCCTAAATCCCTACACCTTAAGGTCTTTGTATATGGTTCACCTTTTTTCCAACCCAAACATAATAATATATTTATCTTATTATCGAAGAACATTATGGAAATGACCTCTAGGCCCTAGTACACCAGTTAGTAACCACATAGGCCAACTAGTTATTCGTGGGCATGCCTAATTGATTTTTTTAGTAATAAAATAGTTACTAATTAACCATGTGTCTTGGAAGCTAATGGGGTTATGCTACCGTACACAGAGAACTTATATCAATAATAATCATAAATATATAACTCTCTCATAGGCAAGACATCTCTTCAATGACTGATAAAAAGTTTCTTCAAGTTGAAACTACTTATGACATGGTCAACTATCAAAGCCTAATCAGAAATTTTAGTTAGAACTACTATGAAAAAAATCATGAAAAAACTTACTTATGTTTAACTTTTTGGATTGGGCAAAAAGATCAATGCGTTGTTTCACTAAATTTGCCTCCTCTTCATACTGAGGGTGGAAGATACCATCTTGATCATAAAACTTTCCGTCAAGGACATCTTTGTGTATTTGAACCTTGAAGTTTTGGATTTCCATAGTAAGAGAATCATAAGTTAAAGTCAAAATAGAAATGCCCTCTCAGATAAAAATCTACCAAGATGTTGGGTGTCTCAATTTTAAATAGCTTCTATATAATTTGTGACATGAATATAGAAGCTTGTGAGTTAGGTAGAATACCATCTAGGAATTCATACGGATAAGTTTAATAATTAATCAATTTTGAAGCTTTTCATTGTCAAACAGTTGGGGATTAATCATGTTTTATGGAGCTTTCATGGTCACATGGATTGAGTAGAGAGAGTATAAAGAAGAGCAAGAATAAAAAGATTTGCTTTAATTTGATTTTCCAAGCCAATATGACTTTGAAAATGTTTATTCATTTTAAAATTTTTCTTATTTTTGGTGTATAGTTAGCATGAGAAGAAAGATAGCTTAATTTTTGAGAACAAAATGGTTAAAAAAATCGTATGAATTGGTTATAAATTTTTAGTCGCATAAATTTTTGTCATAAATTTTATAGAGTTTCAAGATTTAACTTTATTTTTGGGATCTTTATAGAAACTAGAAGTCCAAAATGGGGACCCTACTGTACAATAGTTCAAGTAGCATGTGAGGTCATGTGATAGTGAGTCGAGACAACGGTCTACTTCTTCACATCCACCGTGCAATGCATGCAGGTAGCGCCGAGATAGCATGTTTAGTAGTGCGAGTGTGCCACACATGCAACTTTTAGTGCAATTCTAGAAAAGAAAAGAGATAGAGGTTTATTGACTGATTTTAAATGGGTTTCTCATATTATGTTTCATTCAAATTTTTGTCATGTGGGACAAAAGTTCCACTAGAGAATTGGATACAGTTGCATTCATTAATCTTGTGCACTAAAATAGAAGTAGTTGATCTCCACTTGTGGGCCCTTGGATGCGTGGTGAACTGCCATGTTTGAGACTATTCAAATTTGTAATAGAAAGTTGGGCCCATTGATCCATGTGGATCCTCATACACTGCTCCTAATCCTTTCTCCCATGGGGATCCATGTGGTAGCATGAAGGCCATAGACCGAAGCTTAAAAATTTTTAGAAATTAATCATTTAATGATTCTAATTTCTTCCACTTCTGAATCGATTTCAGTTTGTGTTCTTTAGAAAAACCTAATTCTATACCTAACTTCACTTTTGTTTTTCAAGAACCCTACTTAACTGAAGCTCAAGATGAAAGACTGTTGCATGCAGATCCAATGACATAAGACCAATTTACTCTCTCTCTCTCTCTCTCTCTCTCCATTTTCTCATTGACCACCTAGCTTGGGCGTCGGTAGAAAATGAGATCAGCCCTTTGAGGTGCTTTTAGAAAAATATTTAGAAAAATTTCTCCACTTTCTCTTAGAACGCTTGGTTCTGGATTGTAGAAAATGAGATATGCGATCCGTGCAGATTGTTTTCGTGTTTTCCGCACAAATTTGTGCAAAGAAATTGACTATGGGCATTTATTATGATGAAGCATTCCTCGCTTGAGTTCTGTAACTTTGTAACTCTGTCATGCAGGTTTTGAATGGATAACTTCAATAAAGCATGAAATTGGATCCATCGATCGACAAAATCCAGGTCAGAAAAATGGTCGATTCATCATAGTAAAATTTTCATAGGCTTTAAATCCTTTTTGTCAACGTAGAAAATCAGGACTTCTGTCCTAAAAAAATGCCCAAAGAGAGGACCGCAAGTATCTTTCTTGGACCAGAGCTCATTCCCGTGGCCACAAAAGAGCAACTATTTTGAGAGACAAAGAAGCTAAAATAGATCAGCCCCAAGTGACAGCCCATCAACCAAGCAAGGTGCAACTGAATTCTCCATCGGCTTGCCGCTGCAGCTTCTCGGAGGAAACGACAGCAGCAAATGGCAGCGGTACGAAGCTTTGTGATGGGCCATAGAGGTGGGGAAAGCAATTCGACTCATCCGCCGCTTCATAAACCAGCCCATCTCCTAACTTCTCCATTGGATCCAATAAAAAATAATTTATTTATTTAAAATATTAAATAACAGTCATGGCAATCGTAAGAAGTCCATCAAAGAGTTGAGTATGGAGGAAGTTTAGCACCTGAGTGCTGATATTTTCTGGTATTTTTAATGAAAATTCAGCATGAACAAGACACATTGAACTGCAGGTGTGAATTGACCAAGAAAAATCACTGAGGAACCCGTCACATTGACCAAAAGTTTGACCCATCAATTCAAGCAAAAATTTACCGGAGATTTACACACCATTCTTCAAGCTATTGTGCGTTGGTGCTTTCGGATACTCAAAAAAAAAAACAATGGGGGACAGACATTGTCCCTTCCTGTAGATCTGACTCGATTCAGTCAGAGGACATTGACCAAAGTTGATATTTACAAGTCAACGCCCGACTCTTTAATAACAGACTGTAGTAGTGAGTTGACCCACAAGAGTTTGGTGGTCTGGTTAAAGCTAAGCACAAGGATTGAAAAATGTCAACAATCAAATTTTATTTTATTGTCAGTCATAATGCGTTGTCCAAGGTTGAAATTCCAGAGTCAACTCCTCATCATGTAACAACAGATGTTAGAAGCGGGTTGACCCAGAAAAGACAAAGAAGAGCTCCTGATTTCAGTCAAAGTGAGCATTTGGCAATATCAATCCAAATTCCCATGCATTTCACATCTCAGAGTGATTTTTCCCACAAATTCTCTCCTGAATCGGTCAAAGGGCAATGAGCGAAGTTGGCATTCAATAGTCAATTCTTGATCGTGTGCCAACAGCCGTCAGAAGCTAGTTGATTTACATAAGCCAAAAATGAAGCTTAGCCAGTGTTAATACTTGAATATTTTGGCGACAATAGTCAGCGAGTTAAAACAGCCAAATTTGCACATTTTTAATCGAGCAATGTCGACCAAAACTGCGATTCAGGAGTCAAATCCTGATCATATCAAAGTCAGTGACTTTGGTCAACCTGAATGCTGCAATGTGTCAATCTCAAATTTCCAGGTGATGATCATCCTGAATCACCATTCCAGTCTAATTGCGTTGACGACAGCGGACATTCAGATCCTGTATTAAAGATCTATATCTCTTTGATCTAAATTGAACTACGAAAGACCCCAAAAGACAAAGAAGACCAACTAAATAATCGTCTCGGTGGGTTGTCTTTCATACCTTTTGGGCATCAATCTTAAGCAGATAAAGATCATCTCTCCCCATAAAGAAAGTTCCGAAGCACCATCTTTACCTGCAAAAAACCACCCAAGAATTTTCTTCAGGAACAAGAACAAGAACCCGTGGTTTCTCTTTCTTTCTCAAACTCGAACTAATCGGTTCCCTCCGATTTAAAAAAACCCAGAAATGGAAGAGAACTCGACAAACCCAACTCCTTTCCTTTAAAATTACAGCCTACGGGGACAAAGCAAGAAATCTCGTGAGAACCCAAATTACTCTCAGGTCATAAAAGGAAAGGTGACCTGATGGAGACGGCTGAGATGGATGCAGCCAGTTCGACGGTCAAGATCGCCCCCGAAATGTGGCACCGGTGCTCTGCAGCTCCAGCCATTCCTCTGCAGCACTCACTCTGTAGATGAATTCGTCTGTTCCATCTGGTAAGGGCTCTACTGTGGCCATTTTTTTATTTTCCTTCTACGTTTCGCGTGTGTGAAGGAAGAAGAGCACTAGATGAACGATTCTTACCAGAGAAAGAAAAGCCTCCATTAATAATACTAATTTGTTATTGTTCAGGTGAAGGTTTTGGGCGAGCAAGCTAATTTGTAAGAGATTTTAAACTATTGAACAGATTTGTAGAACAAGAACTAAGAGCACTGATAGTCTTAGAGAGAGAGAGATGACTGGGTATCTTTGTGTTTGTGAAAGAGCGAAAATTGAAAAGATTGAGCTATAAAGGTGGAAGAGGGGAGTAATTAAGGGAAACAATTAACGGAAAAATTGATCTAGACTCATCTTCCTCTTCAATTTTTTGTCTGGTTTGGCCTATAGATCTGCCTTATTGAGTTTTGTAGAATCATATGGCTTTAAAGATAATTCAAGCTTCCTGGTATAGTAGAGTCGAGACTCAATCCATGGAAAAGTAAGCTTAGAACATGACAATCATTGACACTCTGACAAATTTCAATAGATTCGATAAAAAAAAGTGATCAAATGATATAGATGAAAAAAGTTTTAGAAAGTAGATGAAACGAGCTTTTTGTCAATTCCTAGATCGTGAATATTTGGGAAAAGTCAAAGTCAAAATTTTAGGAAAAAAATTTTGAGAGAGAAAACTAAAGACTAGAAGAGAGAAAATCATGATTACGAGGTGATTAAGCATTGATTGGATGGCCTAACCCCTTTGATAACATGGATATGGTCAGAGGTCAACCCATCTAGCTCTAGATCAAGTCTACTCTTGCACAATCGTCCTAATGAAAGCTTCAAAGTTTAGGTGAGGAATACATCATCAAAAGGGAATGATTCTAAGCATTTCTTAGCAAAAATGGGTGCAAAATCACTCAAATTTTTTGCTGTCTTATACTTGGCTAGATTAAATTTCAGGGCAAAAACAAAGATAATAAAGGAAAAAGGAAAAAACAAGCTAAGGAAAATCATAGCCGTTCCTTGTCATCAGGCAGCCCCTTTAAGGAGGATGACATCAAAGATTTAGAGATGAGAGAGAGTGCGAGTGAGAGGAGAGATTGAGAGCCATTCTAGCCATTGGATCATGCCCAATATAGCAAAGAACACTAACAATTAGATCTGCCTTCCTCAAGATTGAGAGCTCCAACAAAGTGACTCAGAAAAGAGAGACTAGAATAGGAGGATTTAGTTTCTTGGCTATTGGATTTCTGGAATTTGAGGCTCATCAGTTTCTGGCATGTGGTGAGGGATGATTCTCCCAACAAAAAGTTATACCATGTGGAAATGAGTCATGTGCATGCTTTTGATTCATCACAAAAAAAAAAGTAGGGCCCACCTTTTTTTCTGCCACATTTGCAATTGATTTGTCATTAAGAAGGTAGGGTGGCACCAAATTTGATTGTGCCACGTGTCTTATCCTCTAAAAACTCCAATGGACTTGACTCCACTAAATCGTGCATTCCCAATTGGCACCAATTTTCGGAGGCTAGTGATCGTGTCGTGTGTTGACTCCTCATGTAATCCCACATGGAAAATATCAGAAACAAAAAAATGAAACTATGGAAGGAAAAAAACATTTCTATATATTTGATAAATAAATCAAAAATCCCATAAGCCGTAACCCTCAATCGTGATCACCTGTGGACACTTGGCACCCCTGAGCACATCCAATGTGCATTAGTTCCTTTAGGTGGGACCCAGTCATTGGCTCGTCTATTTTTTGCAAAATATACCCTTGAAAGCTCATGCAAAAATTAAAAATATAATCAGAAAATAAAATAATTCTTTTTATAAAACTTCAAATACTATTTAAAAATCATTGAAGATAAATTTTTCCTTTCATACATGTACATTGCAAATGAGAAGAAAATAAAAATAGCTGTATTCTAACATACTTGGTTCAACTTGGGAAGTTACAAGAAGATACTTATTTTCTTGACATACTTCTTATTACCTACTTCATTCAAAGCCGACACCCATGTAAACTCATGAGACAATAGTTAATTCAAGATCATTTGATCTTTGAAAAAGGTTAAAAGTGGTTTATACACTAAATTAACCCTAAGCGAATGCAAAATGAGCATATGAATTAAATGGAATAAATAATGTTAAAATTTCATAAAAAATACGATGATATGCATCATAATATCATGAATTATGCATTCAAATACGTTAATAATTATGAAAATTAAAATGAATAATCAATTATTAAAAAGGGCCAACTAGGCCACTAGTCAAGCTGAACTGTACAACCCAACTTGTTTATCTTTAAAAACAATTCAAAAAGAGAGAAAAAAGAAAAGGGAAAAACAAAAAGAGAAGAAGGAAATAAAAAAAATGAAAAATGAGACAAAAATAAAAAATGGAAGAAAATAAAAATAAGAAAAAAGGAATAAAAATAATGGAAAAATTAGAAAAATGGAGGATTTGGAAAAAAAGAAGAAAAAGAAAAAGAAATATAAGGATACTCTATTTCTCTATTTTTGTACTAGATATTTTTTAACAACCAAAATTTCTATAAAAATATTTATTTGATAGAAGTTTATTAATAGTTGACATAAGTGAAGGTTGAGTTAAGGAGACCAAATCAAACCATAATTGATATTGATCAGGACTAAGACCAAGACCAAGATCAAATTAAGGTCTAGATCGAGTGGTATGCCCAAAACTAGACTGAAATTGGTACTATAGAACCCTAATTGATAGAATGATGAGGAATGGGGAGGAGACCTTGACCCCCTGTAAGATTAAAAAGGCATGATATATAGTATTAAGGAGGGGCATGCCTATGTAGGGAGCTACACAAAGAAAATGACATAAATACTCCTAATCTGGTAAATGATCCAAACACTCCTATTCTCTAAAAACTACCTCTAATGCCCAAATCTTTCCATTCTCATAAAGGAGTACATCTACATCAATGTGAATATTTTAGCAGCTAACCTTTTCTTCTCTACTGAAAGAAGCACTATTATTTACCAGAGAGGCACACTTTGCACCAAAAATCATGTCATTTTTCTAATAACAATGAATTTTTTTTTGTCAAATAAGACTTGAGAGGATGAGGGTAGAACGAAGTGAATTGGTATCATAAGTAGACTATTGTCCAACTTTTTTCTATATTCCAGTTCAAAAATTTCTTAGTTTGTTATTCTCATTGCCACAGTGCATTACTGTTTTTACATTAACTTAAAATTATATGCAAGCTTTTATGTAGGCTTCTTCATATCAATTTAAAAAGCTTACTATTTTTACATGTTTTTAATGTTTCTTAGGCAAAGGAAGTCTTTTTTTTTTCAAGACCATTTTTATTTTCCCAATTTTGCACTCATGAATAACTTAATTTATTCATCCATAAATGGCTTTGCAATAGTGCAATGCCTTGTACAATTCAAATGTATCTAGATATATAATTGTTTTTACACCTATACATATGGATGTTTGGGTATATATTTGCATCATGTATCAATACTAGTATGTATGCATGTATCTATCATGATTCATGTACGAAGGTATGCACTAAAGTATGATTTCTCCCAATGAATGTACCTATGTAAAGGTATGACTGGTTGAATTGAGACATGGGTCTATACATTGATGTGTGAGATCTATGTACGGATGAATTAGAGGGGAGCATATGCTTGCATGGATGAATATGTGAACACATTATATATAATAAGTAATGTATATATGTATGCAAGAATGTGTGCATGAAATTGTGAGTGTATGGGTGTATGGATGAATATATCTAAGCGTAAATGTATAAAGTGATGACTGCATGAATGCATCCATAGAAATATGGATTTTGAATATACAGATGAATGTATCTACGTCTAAATGTGTGCATGGATATGTGAACGAACGTATGTGTATGCATGAACACATGAATGTATCTGTAAATGAATAAATGCGTGAATGTATCTCTTTATGCATGTTTGCACAAATATATTCATGTATGTACTATAGTATAAAATATCTTTGGATGTATTTTTAATGGCAATCTACTATCTTTTCACATATTTCATTTTTCTTGTCATATTTTTTGAAGCAGTCAACAGCGAGTTGATGGACCAGCCCATCAACCCAAACCTCGCATCCATGCCCTGCTTGGCTCCATCTAAGGTCTGAAGTTCTCAGTCACTCCACAGTCCTTTAGGCCTCTCTGCGTTGTGTATCTATCTATCTATCCATCTATCTGAACCCGTCTCTTACTTTAGAACTAACCTCCAATGAAGCCTTACCATCCTTTCTAAAAAAAAAAAAATAAAGATATACAATCTCAGAGATAAAACAAAACATTTCATCTCTATGGCATAGAACTGCCATGTCTTTGAAGTTCTGCCATGCCTTTGTCAAAATATTATGGAATAAATATATACAAAGATGGAGATAAAACAGAGCAGGTCATCTCTATCTCCCTCACCTCCCTTTGAAAGAGCGAAGCTGGTGGTCATCAAAGGCAGGCTTCTCCTCCCGGAAGGGTTGTAGAGTAGGGTCAGCCAAGGCCGGCAATCGCTGTGTGCTCCCTTTCCCTCTCCGAGCATTTGGTCCTATCTCCTCTATCATATACTTCCAACCATCTATCGGTCTTCGTCGACTGAAATATATGAGTCTTAATGAAGCTGGCTATCTGCATATTCACACCAATAACATAGGCATCCAGGCACATAATTTAGAAATACAAAAACCTATGTATTCAAATAATTTTCTCTAAAAACTAAATGAACAGACCATTTATTTTTAATTTTCTGGGTATTATCAGATGAAAAGGTCTAAAGACGACTCCATTTTCTGCAACATTTCTCTGTTTTGATTTTATGGGCATGGATTTAGTCTTGGGCAGTGCAGGAATGGGTGACCTACTGGGAAGGAGGGCATTAGGGTGGAGAAGAACGCCAAGAGTGCTCAGGCTTAAGCAGAGCAGGGATGGAGGACCTCCTAGGAAATGGGGAGGCTGGGGGAGAGAACTCCCAGGTTAACGGTGCTTAGGCTTGGGGCAGTCCAAGGTGAGAAGAACACAAGCTTGGGCTTGGGCAGTCCAGGGTGACCTCTTGGGTGGGAAGCAGTGCTTGTAACGGTTGATCACTGATTTTGGTTGATCTTACTTTATTGTTCAAAAACAAGATAAAAATAATATTTATTGCATATTTTCAGAAGAATGAAAGGTCCAAGATTAAGGGTTTCGGCTTTGGCATTTTAGATTAGGTTATAGATTATGATGTTTAGGTTTAGTGTTTTACGTATGGATTTGCAGTTAATGTTTACTGTTGTGGAGATTAGGATTTACTGTTGTTAGAGCTATGGATTAGTGAATTGAGGTATGTTGAGGGTTTAGGTCAAAGGTTTTGGTCTGGATTATGCTCAGGATTTGGGTAGGTTTAAATGTAAGGGTATGATCTGTTGGGGTTCAGGGTTTGCAGGGTTCAAGGGTGGTTTAAGGGTTTGAGAGATTTGGAAAGTTTACGTTTTCTGAATCAAAGGGTTTCAAGATTTAATGGAAAAGAAGAGTATTTATCACCTGAAATTTGCTGTATGCAATTCTCCTCTCGAATTCCTGTAGAAGAACATCTTCCTCCCGTTGAGAAATTTCCCAGATGTTACCGTCGTCAGGTCTTGAAGTCAACTCCCATCCATCAGGCTTACTCTTAAACCCCGAAGAACCGTTTAACTTATCCACACTCAAATCAACGTCACCGCTACCAAATATCCTACAATTAAATGCACAAATTCAAGAATAAAAAAATCCGAATAAAAAGTCAAAGTACCCTATCACCAAATTACAAAATAAAAACGAAAACAAAATTAAAATTCAAAAACCCAAAAACCCACATCATAAAAATTAAAACGAAAGCAGCACTAAAATTTCAAGAACCCAGAACCCAAAATTGATAAATTAAAAGGCAGACAGAACAAAAATTTACAATTAAAATAATTAAAACGGAAACATAATTGAAATTCACGAACCCAAAACCTTCAATTATAGATTAAAACGAAAACAGGATTAAAATTTAAGAAACCAAAAAAACCCATACTAAAAAAATAAGGCGAACACAGAATTAAAGTTCAAGAATCCAAGAACCCCTAATCAAAAATTAAAACGACAATAGAAATAGAATTACTCCGAGCAAGAATCGAGGAGGCGATCAATATCACTTGAAAATCCAGTCTGGGGTCCTCTGAGTTTTTCCTCCTGCATAGCTTCTATTTCCTTCATCCATAAGCCGGCGTGGGTCCTCTGCTTCTTCAGCCTATAATCGTCTGCCACATGTTCGACGGAATGATCCTTTGAAAATTTCGCTTTCCTGCGGTCGTTCCAGCTTTCCTCCATCTCTTCCACAAAGGCTTTGGCTTCCGGGTCGGCAGGGAGTGGGATTGTGGAGCTCGAGGGAGAAGAGAAGTTGACATCGGTCTCCCACGGGGCGCGGTTCTGGCCGGAGAGGTCGTCGGGGAGCCACGCCGCCTCCCACGCGTCATTCCACTCGTCGTCAGCAGCAGAAGAAGGTGGAGGAGGTGATCCGATGGTGGAGATCTTTCTAAGGCATGGAGCCTTGATATTGGAGGAAATATGGCGTCCTAGAAGCCGCAGCATTTTCGCCCCTGAAAGGGTTCTCTGGGGAAGTTCTTTTACATTTGCCTAGATAGAATGATTAACAAAGATTCAAGGGCAATAGAGAAGAGAGGGTCAACCACTTGCACCCTACTGACATACCCAAATATGGAGAATGGAGCAAAGATAAACATAAGGACATTTCCAAAATTTCCAAAATTCAAAAAGCCAACCGACATCCTCAAATTCCTCTTACAGCCAGATTAACATGCATTCCTGAACAAATTGCATGTCCACTTTACTGTGTTTCAAATGATAGGCCTCCATGGAGAGAGAGAGAGAGAGACCACATCAGCAAACATCTATGCATTTTGACACACTGATATGAAGGCAATTGACATTAGGGCAGTCGGAAACATGAAGAGAGAAAGCCAAAATAAATTAATAAATGCATATTTAACTACATCTCAAAAAGGAAAAATCAATATAAATCGTGAATCCAGATGAAATGAAAGAATCACTTTAGAAGAATCTTTGGAATGATCATCTCCTTACTATCTTAATCAAATCAAATCAAATGATCAAGAATATAAAATCCTAAACCTTAACAAATTTAATTAACATACAATAGTGCTCACATTGACATCCTTGTCATGGATGTTTTTGTTCCATTTTAGAGTAATTAATGTTTTGATGATTTTTGCTTTGAGACGTATTTGCTTGCATGTGATCTTAACTCAACCAAAGGAGAACACACGCTTTGTTGGTGCTTTGGTTGTGCAAATTGTTAAAAGTTATTGTATAATTGAGGCAATGGTAGGATATAAAATGTTGCTCTTATGAGCTCACCAATGGAGTAGGGTGTCCTCCATATATGTGTCAAGCTTCTCTAAGGGTATCAATGTTGATTGTGAGGGTTCTTTCTTCTTCTTCCGCACTCACTTCACACGATCCTACTTTTTAGTAGAGCTAATAGGAGTAGTAGGTAGTGCTCTGTTGAACAAAGTTATCAACAAAGATGGGTAGGATGCCTATGATCTATGCTTTTGGCTTTCCCTCATCCTTGATGGATAATATGTAGCCTACAAGCCAATCACACTTCTATGTCTTCTTCATATTTATTGAAATGAAATTTATCTATTGTTACTCATTATTATTCTTGTCTGATGTCTCCAATAAAGTTCATGAGCACATATAATAACTAAGTGAATTATGATGAGATCATAATATAGTGATCATTAGTCTATAAAAATATGTTCTAAACAATCCTAGTTAAGGAATATTGAAGAAGGAAATTCAATTATCCAAAAAGAATAGCACTATTGAACTAAGGGGTTGATGCACAAGCGTGATTTGCTTTAGTATCAGTGAGGGATTGATGGGCATTATGTGGCCTACAAGCTAATCACACTTATATATCTTATTTCTCTTCATTGAAAAAGAACTTTAATTTACAACCATTCTTTTATGATGTATGCAATGATATCTATAAACTTATGCAATTAATAAATTATGATAAAATCATAATAATTAAGATCATTATGCAAAGTTCACTAGTCTTTAAACATAAGTTCCAAATATTCATGTTTGAGGGATATTCGAGAAGGACATCGAACTACCCGAAAATAATAATATTGCATAATCTGACTCATATAATGAGTCTTGCTTATCTTGTGGCCATTGGTGTGGAGGTAGTGATATGCGTAAAAATACGGTCATCGAATGTGCAAATTTACATATCAGAAAAATTATTCTCAACTCTTCAAATCTGATTTTTAAATTAGAATAGTGGCGAGTCGAGGTCGAATCCACAGAGAGGGAGATTAAAAGATTAAAATCAAGAAATATTTTGGGTGTTTTTAGATAAAGAAAGCGGAAATGATTGATGAAAGGAAGAAGATGTATGCAAAAATGAAATGAACCGATCAAATGCTTGAAAACTCCTTTATAGATTGAAAACCCTTGATCGATCGTGGAAACGTGGTTTTTAGGGGTTGTAAATATGAAAATATAGATGAAAAGATGAGAGAATAGAAAAGATGTATAGAAAATGATCTTAATCTAAGTATTCATGATAAAAATATATCTAGCAATGCTCTCTAATCAAAACATACCTTCTAGAGCATATGCATTTCACTTGGACTTGGTGTCTTGCATCCAACACGAGGAATGAAAATAAAGGAGAAGAAACTCACTAAAAATGATGTCTCATACATGAAGAATGATCAACTGCTGCCTTCTTTCCTTCAAGCTAGCTAATGCTAGAGGCAAACAAAGAAACATTAAGAACCCTAATTTTTTGTCTCGGAACTTAAATCAGCCCTAGAAAATTAGTAGAGCTTGAAATGATGACCAAGCCCATAAAATTTTAGCCCCTAATTGCATTAGGATTGTCGAATATCAAACTTTTAATTTGGAGCATTCCTAACTGTTGATCTAGCCTTCTCTCTCCTCTACTTGCTCCAAACAAAATGCTCCTTTGTGTTGAAACAATTCTTCATGTATGGAACACAATTTTTAGTGAGTTTCTTCTCTTCCTTGTTTATTCTTCGTGTTGAATTCAAGACGCTTTGCCCGAGTGAAATGTACTGGCTCTCAAAGGTATGTTTTGATTAGAGAGCATCACTAGATGTGTTTTCATCATGAATACTTAGACTAAGATCATTTTTATATCCATATTTTCTATTTTCCCCATCTGTTTATCAATATTTTCACATTTTCAAACCCTAAAATCACTTTTCCACTATCGATCAAGGGTTTTCAATCTTCGCAAAGGAGTTTTGGAAGCACTTGTTTGGTTCATTTCATCTCCGTGCACATTTTCTTCCTTTCATCGTTCATCTTCCCTTTTTAAATGTAAAAACATCAAAAAACTATCTTTTGATATCAATCTTTTAACCCTCCTCTTTGTGGATTCGACCTCGACTTGCCATTGTTCTAATTTAAAAATCAGATTTGAAGAGTTGACTATAATTTTTTGATATGTAAATTTGCGCATTCAACGACTATATTTTTACGCATATTAGTGAGGCATGTTTTGTTATCCTTTACTAAGCAGTGTTTTTAATGCACACCATAGTCGCCATGCTCTTAGAGTCCATTTCCAAGTAGATCCCCATGATGTTGTTGTTCGAAGAGAGGTGAAGACCATCATGAATTGCATGACACTTTTCATAGGTGTTAGTATCCACAAGATAAAATGCAAAAAAAAAAAAAAGCAAAGAGGATATTTCCATGGATATCCTAAAGGATCCCTCTCCCCTCTAGATAAACTTGAGTTTTCCATTTGTATTCAATTTTTAGAGGGACACTTGCAAGGGCATCCATGAGACTATCAAGGTGAACCTTATCTATCCTTGCATAAACTCCTAACAATAGCTATTGCATGACGCAAGGTAAACCCCATATGTTGTAGACATTTATTAACTAGAAAACTAAGTGAACAATACTTCCACATGAAAAAGGAAACTTTTACTGCTAATATCAGTTGCTGGATTGCATTTCCCTAGTAATATGATTGGTCATGTGCTCTAAAGTAATCAAAGTTGATTCATTTGAAACTTTCCAAAAGATTTTTCTGTCCGTAGGCTTTGATCTTGTTGTTTCGTTACTTCTTAGCATGTGGGGGGGGGGAATCTTTCTATATTGTTGAGAAGGATATGTGATTTCATGCAATTTACACATGAAATTATATGATTGTTAATGCAAATTAAGGCATAAAATATTCCATTATTATGCATGTTATCATGTTTTGAGTGTATATCTATCATTCAATGAAAATTTAAATTATAATATCAAAATGCATTATTTTAGGGATAATCATGAATAATTAAAGAGAGATATTTAAGATGACATTATTCTCATCTATATTTTAGATTATCATTAGGTTTCACTATTAAATAATACGATAAAATACTTTTGTGCACTCATTTATTTTTCCAAACTTTATTTTCTAAAAGAAATGAGTGTAATGTTGAAAGAAAAAATTATTCTCTTGTGATTTATTAAATTTAACTTTTCATAATGATAGATTCATTAATTTCTAATCAATTTTTATTCATTTGATGTTATATTTTGAAAGATATGAATTTTTTAGTTTTAAAGAATTTTTCTATAATTTTTATAATTTTTTATGAATTTATTTAAATTCATTTGGATTTATCTTCAATTAAAAAGAATAAAAAACTCAGATTAAAAATCATGCAGATGTGGCAGCTAGCGTGGCAGTTGACGTGGCACGGCGTCGCCATGTGGTGACATGTGTGAGCATATGTGTGTGCGCACGTCTACACGTGTGCGCGTGTGTCTGCGCGTGTCAATGTGTATGCGAAATTAGTGGGCTAAGCATCCTTTTCAGAATAGAAGCTAAACCCATTAATACATATAGCTTATATACTCATTGAATTGCTCTAATTTTTTTCATGTGAGATTAATTTTGTTTATGTTTATGGACAAGTGACGTGACAAAATCTGGAGCATGCGATCGCGTGAATCAAATCATGATCGTTGATCTTCACTTAAATGATGCGGTACGTGGCATGCTCTAATTGGGCAACAATTTTTTTTAAAATGATTTAATCTCTACTATTCATTTCAAGAGTTATAAAGGCTGAGATTAAATGCGCCCGATGGACTTTAGTGGACGCGTGGCGACATCTCATATGTCAATCTATGATCAGACAAACGCGATCGTGTGACACTTCTTCTTCACGCGTGACTTGACAAAATCTGTGCACTCCATCTTCAATCAAATAGACGCGACCTAATGGCAACGATTCACATCCAAGAAATTCACTTGAGCTGTTGATTGAAGATGAAGAGCTAAGTCCAATGGGCACGCCCAATTTGGCAAATAAATATGCATGTTCCTTTGACGATGTAAAGCATTCAAGGGTGTTTCAAGTAATCAAACTATTTAGACATCTTGATCTTTCAATCTCTTAGTTTCCTCCTCTTCTAGATCAATTTCTGCATCCAAGGAGTGTTTGAAAGTAAGATTTCGTGGAGAGAATAGGGAGAAATCGCTTCTTGCATGCCGAAACTCGTGTTCGTAATTGTCGAATGAAGATCCCTTGATTTGATGATCAAGTGGATCATTTGAAGCGCTATTTCAGGTTAGAATTCATATTTTCCTCCTAATCTTTTTTCCTATAACATCATATTTCAATTTTGAATCTTAGATTAGTCAAATTTTAGATTTAATTTTGATTTTCTTCCTCTCCTTTGTGTTCGGAAATTCTACCTAATTTTTTATCTTTGATTTCTCGTTTCGTCTTTAAGTTATCTTTATAAAGTTACTAAAATCCCTTATTTCTCACCTCAATTCCTCATCCAATTTTGATTGAATTTGAAAACCACTTTGAAAATACCTTAATTATCCTTAGATTTGATCCTTTTCACTACTCTACTCTTTAATTTGTGATTTTAATCTTAAATTGGTGAGTTTGGGAATATGTTTTGAGACTTATCTGTGTGTTTTCAACGACTACACGGATTCATTTCGTCAAGATGAGAGAGTTTTTTTATTCGACCCTTAGATCTGTCATGCAAGACGAAGATAAGAACACATGTATGAACTATCAAAGCTTTAATCCCCACTATCGAAGACGAATAGAAGTACTGGTGATCCCTAAGTCATGTGGATATAACCCTTTATAAAGTTTATTCTCCTCTTTACCTCCTTTCTCTCTCCTTTCTTGTCGATAAAAGTGTTTGACAAAATCAATGAAAATGTGTGTGAAAAGTCTTTCTTGAATAAAATTTTTGTTTGTTTCTGGATTATAATGTTCTTCTCCTCCTTTAATCTTCTTAGTCATTCCTTGAGAGTTTTGAGAGAGCTTACAATTTGTATCAGAGTGTAGTAATCTCATGGACTAATGAAGATGCTAAGAAGAGGTGGATGAATGATGCCAACAAAAATGAGTTCCTTGATTCAAGAAGTAGCCCCAAAGATTGAAGTAGGAGTGCCACCTTCTATCTTGATGTTGTCATTTTCCAACATGTGACTCTAGGCGATGAGAATGGAGGTACATTTTGAGGCTCATAGCTTTTAGGTGGTGATTGTTGAAAGTGAAATAAATTGAAAGAAAGATTGACTATATTTTTTTCTTTCTATTCTCAATTCTATTCAAGAATCTTTAAATGTCAAGAAATCAGCCTAAGAGAATTGAAACATTCTTCAAATACTCCATGTGGGAGTTGACCACATTGTACACTCAAGAATTCAAGGAGTACAACATGAATTTGAGAATTTCTTGATGAAAAGGATGAGAAGGTAAGAGATTTCTCTGTAAGATTCACTAAGATAAATTCTGAATTGGAAGAAAATTAATCTGTGCCAAAGTTCCTTCAATCAGTAAATGAGAGGTTTGGCTCTCTTCCTCTTCCTCTTGAGCATCTTGGAAATATGAGATCCATGTCAATAAAAGAGGTTTTTGGATCTTTGAAAGTGCAGGAGCTGAAACTTCAAGAAAGAGACTCAGGCATTCAATTAAGCCAAGATATTGGTTCAAGGTCATCTTCAAGAGGAAAAGGACAAGCAGTGAATAAAGGAAGATGAAGAGGTCGTGGACATGGAAGGAATTCAAACACTAGTCAAGAAGAAAAAGAGAAGAAGTCATTTGATAAATCCAACGTCAAGTGTTATAGCAGTAAAAAATTTGGCCATTTTGCATATGAATGTCATGCTTGAGTCAATATCCTCTAATACCAAGGGCAAAGTGATCACATCTTGACCACACAATCACCTTTGAGGACCTTTATAGCTTATCTAATATATGACATTTGGAGATCACATCGCTAAGGATTTGTAAGTCATAATCAATATGGGATCATCCATCCACAATATGCCTTTGGTATCTCATGGCCAAGGACCACATACACAACTTTCACATTACTTAACCATATTTACAATTAGGTACAATACCATGCAAGGATTTATACATATCATTTTAGTGAACTCTCTCTCCAAAGAGCACTAACTATCTAACCTTGGTCTCTTTGCACCAATGGTCACCCATTCAATCATACTCATCATATGAGTAGGATAACATAATGTTTTTTTAATAATTTAATATCCTTCTCAATTATCCTTGGAATATGAATGTTTAGAATTCTCGTTTAAGTATTATTGATCTATACATTATGATTTCATCATGATTTACTTAGTCATTGCATAAGCTAATAGAATTCATTGTGTACATCCCATAAGAATAATAGAAAATAAATTTCATTTCTATGAATATAAATGAGATACATGAAAGTTTGGTTTTTTTATAGGCCACAAAACATCCACCACAACATATACAAAAATAACCACAAACCTTTCAAGGTGCTCTTACTAATCATAGTGCGATCAAATGAGTAAAGGGCAAAACCATAGGTAGGGATTATTTAGCTGACTTTTAGAAACTACTGATAGCATGCAAATTATGCATAAAATTATATGATTATTACTATAAATTAAGGTATAAAACATTCCATTCTTACGCATGTTATCATATTGTAAGTGTATATCTATCATTCTATGCAAATTAAGTTATAATCTCAAAATGCACTAATTTAGAGATAATCATGGATAATTAAGAGAAAAATTTAAAGATTAGATTATTCCCATCTAGATTTGAGATTATAATTAGGTTTTAATGTTAAATAATAAGAAAAATACTTTTGTACACTCTTTTATTTTTCTAAGAGAAATGAGTATATTTTTTAAATAAAAATTTATTCATGTGTTATTTAAATAATTTGACTTCTTAGAATGATAGATAATTTAATTTCTGATCCAACAAAATAAATTTGGATTCATTTAGAGATGCATTTTGAAAGATATAAATTATCTAGTTTTTAGGGATTTTTCTAAACTTTTCTTGATTTTTTATGAATTTATTTCGATTTATTTTGAACTAAAAAGAATAAAAAATTACATTTATATCACGTGCTTACATGGCAGCTGATGTGTCATGAGCGAAAATAGGCTTCGCCATATGGCAACATATGAACACGCCATGTGGCCGAGTATGTGGGTGCGCATGTGTGCGCAGGTGTGTGCATGTGAGCGCATGTGTGTTCGCGTGTGTGTGTGAGTGTGCGCACGCATGTGTGCATGTGTGCGTGTGAGTTATTACTGAGATAAAGCATCCTTATCAAGATTTAAGCTATCTCACTTAACCACTCACTCCTTATATTCTCACGCATTCCCTTTAATTTTTGTCGTGGGATTATGTTTTTCAATTTTTTTGCGTAGGTGATGTAGCGAAACATAGAGCATTCAATATGCGTATTAAATTGCAATCGTCAATCTTCACTTAAGCGAAGGGGTACGCAGTGGAATCTAATTGGGCGACGATTCATTTTTAAACATTTTAATCACAGCTATTGATCTGAAGAATTGTAACGGCTGAGATTAAATGCGCCCAATGGACTTCGTTGGGCACATGGCGATATCTCAGACATTGATTTTCAATCGGGCGGACGCGATTGCGTGACTATTCTTCTTCACACGTGATGTGGCCAAAATCTGGGCGCTTCATCTTCAATCGAACGGATGCGACTTAATGGCAATGATTCACATCCAAGAGTTTCATCTGAGCCGTTGATTGAAGATGAAGAGTCAAATCCAATGGCCACTCCCAATTTTGCCTATAAATTGTTGATAAGTCCAAAAATGGTGTAAAAATAAGTCGTTGATTAGGGTTTTTTAGACTTATGCAAAAACATTTATAATTCACCTTAAACACTAAACACAATGTATATAGCGAGTAAGGGGTCGAACCACAGAGAGTAAGGTTATTGATCTAAACTTCACTTTAAGTGAAAGAGGGAAGAAATAGGGTAGAAACAAGGAGCGAAATAGATGAGATAGTAAGAGAGAAAATAGAAAGTGGATGTTGAGGTTTTCAACCTTCTTGCAAAGACTGAAATCCTCAATATCGGAGAAGATATTTTTATCGTTGGTTTGATTAATAGATTGATATAAAAGGAAGGAAAGGTCCTAAGATTAACACATAAACCCTAAGTGTCAGTCAATCCGTCTAATTGGGACGCAGTCATCATCATTCTACCGGAGCTTGAATTAGCGCCCAAGCTTGGCGTCTATCACGGCAGAAAAATGAGCTAAATAAACAACTAGAACTCGCATAGTAGCAACCCATGCCCCCTATCCTCTATCCTCACGGGGCTCGGACCCTCGCCCTAGCCTTGAGCTGGGATCTCAATGACAAGGCCCTCTAACTTGCTCGAGATTGATTCAACCGATGGTGATTGATTCCTCTTCTAGTGGTGCTCCTGTTGACATGATTATCACCTTGCCTTGTACATTCCGCCTGAGCCTGGCGCTTTTACTCGGTCAAGTGACAATCATGATGAACGGGAACGAAACCCACTATTACAAAGTGGAGTCAAACACAATTCTAAAACATGATAAGAAGATAAAACCAGATTCACCAGTGCTCCCTTGGCCTTTCGACACGAAACACTCTTGTCATGGAACAAGCGATCACAAAGAAGATTCGAAGAAGCAAGTTGGGTATCTAGATGCACTCAGTTTTGTCACGCCGCACAATCCTAGATACCAGGAGAATGCACAATAACATAAGAAGAATAAAACAATAACTAAACATAAGAAGATACTTGATCCCTAGCAGCCTTGATCCCAATGGCCAACCTCCATAAGGAGGCTAACTAGAAGATGGATTTTACATTGGAGATGAGGCCTATTTATAGATCTAACGGAATGGCTAGGTAGAGGAGAGAGAGAGGAGCTAGCCCTCGAAATTTGGGCCCAAAACTCATTTTGCATCGTCGAATATCGCCTCCTCAATCGGGATGATTTTTGGTCGTTTGATCAACATCGATCCGCGTGCTCAGCCTCCTGATTGGCTGGGAAAAAGCTCCCACAAATCGTCAGGGTGGTGGGCACAGAAATCGGTGCTTCAATGATCACAGAAATATTCGCGCGTTTTTTCAAATTTGACAACTGTCCTAAAAAAAGATAAATCAATAGATTAAATACAATTATCAATGACGTAGCGCCAATATTTTGCGGACGCCACATCATCAACATTGTTTTCAGCAAATTCAGAGCGGCCATGTATAAAGAAAAAGTTGAAACCGCATTGTATTTAATGCACGCGATTTCATTTAATGCAGTGCATTTAATGCGGCAGCCTTTCAATGCGATTTCTATTGGCTTGAATTGCGGCGCATTTAATGCGTCACAAAAGAGCCTCTGCCATAGGTTTGTCTTATTAGGTGGAAAAAAGGCCTCCTTTTTTTATTGGTCCACGTCACCTCGACCACCGTTCCTGGAATAAAAAAAATCATTAAAGGGCCGGGCAATCATTGGGCTACAGCCAATGATTGCACCGATTAATGATTGTAGTAATCACGAATTGATTTGACGGCCAATTTTGTGCCACGTGGCATTATCTCATTAATCCCAAAAAAATGCTTTTCTTTTGTATTTAATAAATCATTTAAATTCGGAAAGCCTTTAAAATAAATCCTAAAAATATATGTCGACTTTAAATATTCATTTCTCTATGATTCTAAAGTCGAAAAATTACCAAAAATATCAGAAAGATCAGGAAAAATAAGAATTTTGCTATAAAGCCAGAATTAATCATTTTTCTGTGATGATAACATGCATATACTATTGATTTAGTGCAAATAAGCATGTAAAATGCATGATTTTAATACATTAAATAACATGTTATCAATTGGCATGTTCTTCGACGATGTAAACTATTCGAGGGTGTTTCAAGTAATCAAACTGTATAGACATCTCAATCCTTGAATCTCTTGCTTCCTTTCACTTCTATACTTATTTTCACGTTCGAGGAGTGTTTGAAAGTGAGATTTCGTTGAGAGAAGAGGGAGAAATTTCTTCCTAAATGCCATCGATCGTCTTCCAATTTGTAGAATGAAAAGCCTTTGATCCGATAATCAATTAGATCAATTCGAGCGATATCTCAAGTTAGAATTTGTGTTTTCCTCCTAATCTTTCTTCCTATAACATTAGAAAAAAAAATTTTGAATCGTAGATTCGTCGAAATTGAGATTTAATTTTGATTTTCTCTCTTTTCGCGTTCGGATTTTCTATCTAATTTTTGCACGTCGATTTCTCCACGATTCTTGATCCAAATTTTGTGATTTTTTATTCCGTGGATTCGTCTTTGAGTTATCTTTCTAAAACTATCAAAATCCCTAATTTTTTACCTCAATTCATTGTCTGATTTGATCTTATTTCAAAGAGTTCTTCAAAAATACTTTAATTCTTCGTGGACTCGACCCTTATTCACCACTAAAATATTTAATTGGTGATTATTTCTCCAAATTAGTGAGTTTGAAACTTATTTTGACATGTCTGCACATGTATTCAATGACCTTGCCGATTCGCTTTGTTAACTACCATGGTGAATGTCTCAATATTATCATTACCATATAATTGAGTGAATCTTGATGCCACCAATCTAGCCCATGGTGAGACACCTCACCATCGTGATTACATTTGAAGGCTTACACCCATTTGCATGTCATAGTCTTAGCATTAGATGGACATGGTTCTAGACATCAAGTGCCATGAGTCACCAAGGCATGATAATCCATATCCATGGTAGTCTTTCATTTAGGCACTTAAAAAACATCAAGATATATTTTAGGAAGCCACTCAAATGACATGGAAAGGGAAGAGGCACAAAACAAGGGGGAGATGCTCATAAGAGGCAAATTCAGCAATAGGGCATTGATTACAAGAGCATTTCCCCTTGTACAATGCAATCAAAGGTAGTTCATTCAAAGATGCAACTAGAAAGGAGGCTTTGATGAGGATGGCTCTCTTCTAGCGAGTGTTGAAGAATCTACAACTAGAGTAGAGGATGTAATTGAGACCGTACATTTCTCGATGACAAATGGAGATAATTGAGATATATCTCAAGCAAGAAAAGGGACAATGAAGAACAAATAGTAAAAAAAAAGTGGAGGGAAAATGGGTGGCCGATTGTAGTTGATGTAGAAAAAAAGAATAATCCTCATGAAAGGTAACATTAGCAAAAATAACACTACAACAAGTGTTAGGGAAATACAATTTATAACCCTTTGGTGTTTGTGTACAGTGAACAAAGACACCCTTGAGGGCTTGAGCAAAGTTTAGATAATGATGGCATGTGGTCACGAACAAATTTAGTGCAACCAAAAGCATGAGGGGGTAAAATACAATGTCACTGAGATGAAGTTTGTGAATTTGGATAGCACTACCTCAAGGAGAGGATGGAAGGCATTTATGGAGGTAGGTGGCAATCGTGAGGGCATTGGACCAAATATAGTTAGGGACATGCTTCTCGATCAAAAGTGTAGGAGTGATATCAAGTGTAAATCACAATGTTTCCTTTAGGCGTCACTATTCTGCTAGGAGGTGTGGGTGTATGTTGTTTAAAGGATGACTCTACAATTTGTACAAAGTGTTAGGTTTTGAGGTTGATAAGCCTTCCAAAATTTTGATTAAAACATCGAATGCAGCGAAATACATTGAATCAGATATTTAAAATATTGAGGCACCAAGAATAAGTGATCATATCATCTAGTTTGTATGAGAAAACATACTTATAGAGTTTCCCACGAATATCCCACAAATAGGAATTTTTAGAACATAACTCTAAATACTAGTGATCACTATATTATGATCTCATCACAATATTGTTAGTCAATGCATATGATCATGGAACTCATTACAAGCATCACACAAGGAATGCCAATGAATGTATTTGATTTCAATGAACATAAAAGAGATACATGGAAGTGTGATTGTCTCATAGGCCACTTAATATCCATCACAAATGGCATGAAGAATTTCTTGGACCAGTTAAAGGGCATTGCTAATGCAAAGATGCTTGGGGTATTGCACTGTTGGAGGTTGACATTGCAACGGACTGGATCCAAACATAAGAGATCAAGGGATAATGTTGCAAGAGGGTAAGTAGAGTGGTGATGTTTTCCTAACTTTACATGACTCGCACACAAAATTAGAAATAGAATCTAAGGCAATGATATTCATAGTTTTGAAAAATATGGATGCCCAAGCTAATGATACCACAAGAGAGATGGAGAATAAGAGGAAGAATGAGAAGAAGAAGAAGAAGAAGAAGAAGAAGAAGAATAAGAAGAAGAAGAAGAAGAAGAAGAAGAAGAAGAAGAAAAAGAGGAAGAAGAAGAAGAAGAAGAAGAAAAAGAAGAAGAAGAAGAAGAAGAAGAAGAATAAGAAGAATAAGAAGAAGAAGAAGAAGAAGAATAAGAATAAGAAGAAGAAGAAGAAGAAGAAGAAGAAGAAAAAAAAGAAGAAGAAGAAGAAGAAGAAGAAGAAGAAGAAGAAGAAAAAGAAGAAGAAGAAGAAGAAGAAGAAGATGAGGATGAAGATGAGGATGAGGATAATGATGATGATGGTGATGATGATGATGAGAAAGTAGCAATCGATGTGATGGGGTGTTAGGCCCAAGCTCACAGATTCCATGATCGTTATCATACCCCCCCAAACCAATCCTCTATCTCACACATAGATCATGAAAAACACAATGGGAGGGGAAAAATGCAGCAGTAATGAAGAGCACAATTGATGGCACTGATGGATAAGAGGCTAATGGGAAAACAAAGGACATAGAGGACATCACAAAGGCATTAGGTGTGGACAGTTGTTTTCGATCCACGAGTAATAATATGAAAATTCATGCATTCATATCATACATTTTATGTATTTATTCCTATAAATATGATAATAATGCATGCTATCATGGTATAAAAGTGATTAAAATGATCATTCTTTTGTTTAAAAGGTCATTTTGGATTTTTCTCAATGTGAATATATTTTATAAGCATTTAGTGATATTGATTTATCAAAAATATAATATTATATAATTAGAAAATGAAATTCCTATTTATTTGTCATTCAAAATGTCTTTATTGAAATAAAAATATTTATGAATGCACATTATCATGAATGTTATTGAATAAATTTTTTCTATAAGGAAGTTTGAGATTTTTCTAGAACAAGAAAATGAGGATGGGGCCATGGACTATGTGAGAAAGCTACTAACTTCTCCATTGTCGACTTCCACAACCAAACCTCCATGTGGTCAAAGTGAACACATGTAGTAGTTCTATTGAGAGAAGAAGAAGAAGAAGACGGATGGGCTTGTGTATTCAACATTGATCTCATCACGCAAGTGTGACGCTTATTTAGAGGAGTTCATGAAGGACAAGGGTGATGTTGTACCCTATTGGCAACACTTGACATCATGCCCTCACCCCCATTGTACTAGAGCTCCAAGTAGTGTGTGTTACGAATACATGATAACATGCAATTTATACATGAATGTACATGATTATTAATGCAAATTAATAATTGTATTAATAATCATAATCATGTACATGATTATACATGATTATTGCATTTGTATTAATGTACATGATTATTAATACAAATTAAAAATTAATAATTGTTTTATTCCTATCTATATTTGAGATCATAATTGTATTTTGACGATTAAATGATAAGAGAAAATATTTTTATTTACGCTCATGTATTTTTCTAGTTTTATTTTCTAAGAGGAATGAGTGTATTTTTGAAAAAAAATTTTTCTTGCTATTAAATAATTTGACTTTTTAGAATGATAGATAATTTAATTTATGATCCAAAAAAATAAATTTGGATTAATTGAGAGTTATATTTTGAAAGTTATAAATTTTCTAATTTTTAGGGATTTTTCTCAAATTTTTCTGAATTTATTTAAGCTTATTTTTTATTTTAGAAAATCAAAAATGGTTTTTATATAACGATCTGACGTGGCAAAGCATCGTCACGTAACGACGTATGTGCGTACACACGTGTGCGCGTGTGCACGTGTGTGTGCACGTTTGAGTAATTAGTGGGTTAAGCATCCATTATGGATTTTCGCTAACCAATTATACATGGATATCTTATATACTCATCAAATCAACTAAATTTCTGTCATGTGGGATTATTTATCTTTGGTTTTATTCGCATGTGGTGTGGCGCAATCTCGAGCGAACGATGGTGCGATTTAATCACAATACTCGATTTTCACTTACTCGAGGGGGTACGTGGCTGCATCTAATTAGGCAACCATTCATTTTCAGAGGATTTAATCTCAACCGCTCATTTGGGGAGTTATAATGGTCAAGATTAAATGCACCCAATGGACACATGGACTCACCTCAATCGCTTGATGAAGATCAAACGATTGACATTAAGCGACGCTTCTTCTCCATACGCGACATAGCAAAATCTGAGCGCTTGATTGTCGATTGAATGGACATGACTTAATGACAAGGATTGGTAAACAAGCTTTCAATCTGAGCAGTTGATCGAAGATGAAGAGACGCATCTAACAATTGCCCTCAAAGTCCTCTATAAATTAACATGTTCTTTGAAAAAAATCTTCATTATTGGATGTTTTCGAGCAAATCAAACTGTTTGGACAACTCAGTCCTTCAATCTTTTTATTTCTTCCTCTTCTAGAATCATTTTCGCGTCCTAGGAGTGTTTGACATCAATATTTTTTGGAGAGAATCAGAAGAAATCACCTCTTAAACACCAAACTTTGTCTTTAAAATCGTGGAATGAAAAGCCTTTAATCAAATGATTAATTGGATCATTTCGAGCATGACTCCGAGTTAGATTATGTGTTATCCTCCTAATCTTTCTTCTTGTAGCATTAGATTTGAATTTTGAATCGTAAATTAGGTTAATTTTAGATTTAATTTCGATTTTTCTTTCTCCTCGTGATTGATTTTCTACATAATTTTTACTCCTTGATTTCTCTACGAATCTCAATCCAAATCAAGTGATTTTTGATTTCGTGGATTCGTCTTGTGATAACATGCTAATTAGACATGATAATACATAATTGTTGATGCATATTAAGGCATAAATGATTTCATTCCTATGCATGTTATCATATTTATGAGTATTTATCTATCATTCCATGAAAAAGTCATTATAATCTCAAAATACTTTAAATTAGGGTTCAATATGATGAATTAAAGATAAATAATTTTATAACCCATCTTTACTTAAGATTATAAGTGTTTTTAAAGTTAAAATAATGAGAGAAATCATTTTATAAACATTTCTTTTATTTTCTTAAGTTAAAATCTTTAAGAAATAAATGTATTTTTGAAATAGAAATTAAAACTCTCGTTATTTATTAATTTTGTTTAGAATGATAGATAATTAAATTTCGGATCAAATAAAAGAAATTTGGATTAATTTGGAGTTATATTTTGAAATTTATGAATTTTCTAATTTTTAGGGATTTTTCTGAATTTATTTTAGATTTTAAATCTATTAAAATAATAAAAAAATATACAAAAAGGGTTTATATTTTCGCGCGGGACCCACGTGGATGCGACGTGGCACGCAAGGCCACGTGGTAGAGCCACGCGGACCCACGTGAGCGCCTGCGTGGTGCGGAGGTGACACGTGTGCATATTTATATTTACTCGTAATATAGGGTTATAGTACATATAAGCATCCCGAATATCGGAACTCGCTAACCCTTTATTTCGTCGCATCTTATAAACCCGTCGCTTTCCTTTTATTTTTACCGTGTGGGATGATATTTTACTCTTCTTTATAATTTTAGGCAACGTGGGTTAATGCGATGCGTTGGATCGAAAGCTCATGGATTATCGCGCGTTGATGCGATGGATTCAAAGTCCACCAGATCACAAATCAACCACGTGCTTTAATTAGAACTTAAGTGAAATAATCTCGACCATCCATCAAGGAGTTATAACGGTCGAGATTAAATCACGATGAAACACATCAGGAGCATCGGATCGCGATCCAACGGCGCAGTTTCATGGCGTTTTATAACGCATATTAACGTGGCATCATTTGAGGGCTCCATCAATGATCGGATGACAGCGATTTAATCATAACGGTTCACGATGAACCATTTCATCAGCAACGTTGATTAATCCGATCGGATGGTTAGGCCCAAATGTCCTATAAATTGAGATGTTCTTCCGATTTGTAAACCATTCGAGAGCAAATCAATACAATTGATGTGTTTAGACGCCAACCCTCTTGATCTCTTCATCCTAACCTCTTCTAGACTCAATTCCGCATCCTCGGAGTGCTTAAGATCAAGATTTGGGCAAAAGACGAAGGAGAAATCGACGCTTGAACTCCACGATCACGATTTTTCAGATTTTATATGAAAAGCCTTGATCCGGCGATTAATTGGGTTAATCCGATCATAATCTTGGGTTAGTAGAAGCAGTTTTTACTAATATTTCATCTATTCATGTTTAATTCTCATTTAGATTAGGAATTTCATCTTAATTTTGTTTTATTTTCATTAATTTCGTGATTTTCAGTTTCGAAAAAATCACCTCACTTCGATCTTCAATTTCTCCGTGAAATCAAAGTCAAATTGGATGATTTTTTATTCTGTGCAATCGTCTTGAAGTTCTCTTTCATAATCTACCATTTCCCCCAATTTCTACCATCAATTTATCGTCCGATTTGATCAAAATCGAAGAGATCATCATAAATTTCCTAATTCTCTGTAGATTCGACCCTTAATTACCATTATACCCCTCAATTCGAGATATTTTCATCAAATTGATAAGTTTGGAATTATTTTTGATACGAGACCATGTGCAATTGATGACCTTGCGGTCTTGTCTCGTTATCTTTGGAGTTATCTTTCTAAAATTTACTAAAATCCTTAATTTCTCACCTCAATTCATCATCTTATTTGATCAAATTTCAAAGACACTTAAAAAATTCTCTCACTTCTCTGTGGGTTCGACCCTTATTCACGAATTAACTTTAATTCGTGATTATAAATTTAAATTTAGTGAGTTTGGAACTTGTTTTGACATGAGTTTGTGGGTATTAAACGACCACACGAAATCATCTCGTCAATACATTAGCAAAGCATGTCTCCCGGTGGAGTGGGCTATTATCACTTACAAAAAATCACATGTCTCCACATAGAGCATCAAGATTCTAATGACCTTGAAGTGATGTTTGGATGGAAAGAACTTAAAGTGCTATAACATTTGCTCAAGAGGATGATGTGGATGCTAATGTCATCATGGATTAGATGATGAGACTATTATTGCATTGTATTATTTTGTTAACACATATTGTATTATCATAATTTCTTGAAATAATAATTTCTTAAATCAAAGTAGGAAATAAAATTAATAGTTTCTTAAATATTTACCTAGAAAACAAACACATGCTGGTGGGTTGTTGGAAACCTGTCATCAACTAAATGTGATAATTGAATATGTCAAATCGTCGTTTCTTAGACGTATACTATCGACATTGCACAATTTCTTTTTACATTTTTTCACTTTTTTTATTTTTATATCCAACGATAGCCTTACCATCACTGGATATCTTGATAGTCTCTAATGTTTAATATTGTTATCTACGATGGCTAATGGATATTATGTGACCTATGAGTCAAACACACTTCCATGTATCTCATTTATGTCCATTCAAATGAAATTTATTCATTGTCATTGTTGTGTGATCTTTGCAATGAATTTCATGAACATATGCAATGACTGAGTGAATTATCATGAGATCATAATATACTGATTAGTAATATGTAAATATATGTTTTAAACATTCCTATTTGTGGGATATTTGAGAAGAACATCGAATTATCCTAAAAAAATGACACTATCTGATCCGATTCTTATGATGCATATGGTTGATCTTGTAGCCATCATTGTGCAGACACCAAAGATAGATCATGGGTACTCTTTAGAGAAATATTTTACTAAATTGATCTATATGAATCCCTAAATGATATTATACATAACTATCAATTATCTCGATTCATGTCACAGTTCTTTACATGGTCCTTTGACTTTAAACACTCAAGATATATTTTGAATGGATAATTGTGTTTTGATTATGACTTATGAATCCCTAGGCATAAGATCTCTAAAATGTCACATATTGGATACGTCATGAAGTCCTCGAAGATGCTTGTGTGGTCAAGATGCAATCGTCTACCCTTGGAATTTGAAGAGATTGACTCAAGAAATGAGATGCAATGAAATCCTTAGCCAAGGTAATAGAAATATACAAGTAGTTCCCAATGATTTCCTCTATAAATCAGTACTAAATTGAGTGTTTGACTAAGGTTTAATACTTGACCATAATCTAATTCATTCATGAGTCTCATGCAGACAAAGGATTATACATATCTAGTAATAGATGATGTCAAGGTTTCATATAGGAGTTTTTTAATACTCCATATCTCATAGAGTACTTGGTATAGCTTGGCACCAACTGGTTGGCAACTATACTTGTCGATTTGGTTAAATCGATCTTTAATTAATTAATCTATTTTTTTATGTTGACCAATAAGATGTTGCTGGGTTTATATAGTTAGTAACTAGTGAGATATATAAACCTAGAGGGTAACACACATAAGGTCTATGGATGTTGGTGAATATATACATAATTATGAGGGTTTTTATGAAAAATCAGTGTACCAAATGTCTATAAATAGGGGGAGAATGACTACAGCTTAAGGTGCCCATACAAGCCTTGTGGGAATTCTCTCCTTTATTCTCTTTCTCTCTTGGTGAAGATCTTTGAAGAGGAGATCAAATCATCTGACAATTGTGTGATTACTGCTAAAGGCTAGATACTTGAATAGTTTCAAAAACTCATTTAAGTAAACCCTAGAAGTATGTTTTCTCATACATAATGGATGATAGGATCATCTATTCTTGGTACCTTAGTGTTTTAAATTTTTTTTCATTGTATTCCACTACACTCAATGTTTTGATCAAAATTTTGGAAAACTTATCGACCTCAAATCCCAACAAAAGTCTTATCTTGTACCGTACCCATCCAAAAATCAATACCTAATGTACAACATAGTCATCCATGACACTCTCATCTACATTAGCACCCATGTGAAAATCAGCACACACTATTTGGTAGAGCCAACTGAATGATGATATTATCATGTGATTGATGGATGATGCTAGTAGAACCTTACGTGTGGGAAGTGAGTTGTGAAAAATTGATAGTGTTCAACGCCGAACGCACACAAGGAAGAAACCGATCAAATACACTCCAATTGACGCAATTTGGAGCCCAATCTTCGCGTCAATCGGGTTAGTAGTGTGAATCGATCATTCATCTTGCAACAATTTGTAATTTAAGATTAGATTTAAGTAGTTAATTTCATCATTTTAATCGAATTGTTCTTCATTTTTGCCCAAATTATGTTCAGATTTTTGCTGATTTTGAAACAAGGATTTCTCCCTGATCTTAAGTCCAGATTGTTTGATTTCTGTTTCAGTGGATTTCTTGTTTCATCAGTTTTCCGTGAAAGCAAAATTGTAAAATTTCATCATCATGTGACCCTTCCATTTGATGTTTGACCATCAACTGTTCATTTTCAATCCGAATTTGGGCATTGACTTGCGAGATCAATTACTCTTAAAATGCAAGGTGAAAGTTGACAATTTTGGTCTGTTTGGAATCCTCTCGTTGTTACTTTCCATTGACAGGTGTATTTAAATATTTGGATATCATTTGGTTAGTCAATTTGATGATTTAAACCGAACTGTTCATTTCAGGATTTTTCTGATCTTTGATTTTCAATAATTCATAATAAATCCAATTCTTCTCGAAAAATCACGAATTATATATGAAAAATTTCCATTTTCTCTCTAGTTTTTTAATATCTAATTTTTTAAATATTTTTAAGCTCTTTTTATTCTCTGATTTATAGAAAGTCAACTGTGGGTCAAAGTCAACACTTTGACCTCGACTTTTGACATTTCTTCGTCAAATCAGTTTCTAAATTCTTACAATATTCTATCTCATATATTTTTATCATTTCTCTTGATTATATATCACTTTCATTTCTTAAAAACCTTAATTAAATCTAAATTTGGCCAAGTCAACTCATCGAACAAAGTCAACTGTGTTCTCTGTGGATCAACCCGATCTTTACACTATACTTGATTTTATATCTTTATTATTGTGAGTTTGGAATTATAAATTATTTTTTTGACAGACATTTGTGTGTTTTAACGACCGCATAAAACGCTTCGTCACCCACCTCTTCCTTGATTTTCGTCGCCTGATCTTTATTGAAGCGTCTTCACGCGACCATGTGTCGCTCCATGATTCGTTGAGTGTGCGATTAAATCGCGATCGTCGGATTTCACTTAAGCAATCGATTTTTCTGAATTATGCATGTGCTTTGATGATGATCTGGTGGACCAAGATTCACCAGATTAACGCGCGTCAATTAACACGATTTTATCTGAAGCACCATGCTCTGCCACGTCGCCTACAAAAGCTAAGAGAGGAGTTAGTCCTACATGGAAGAAAATGGAAGATATTATCAGGTATATAAGGGGAGAGCTCTGTAAGCTCTTGCGTCCCCCAATGGGCCTTAGTACGCCCCCCTTAAATTGTTACCTGGGCCCACTATACCCGTGGGCCCTATTGACTTTAGCCCAATTGACCATCATGCCACGTAGGCACCCACGTGGGCCCGGATAGGTCCATGTCAAGTCCTGTGGTGCTGCCACGTGTCCGTGTCATGCCACGTCAGCCCCCCTTTTTGTGATTTTTAAGCTTTTAAAATCCGAAAAATACTTGAAAAAGTCAAAAATAAAATCCAGAAAAATCTATAAACTTCATCTCTAGAACTCTTTTTTGCCTCAAATTTTCTCCATTGGATCACAAATTAAGTCCTCTTTAATCCATGCCGCTGAAAGTATAAATTTTAAAAAGAAAAATTGATGAATTCAGAATAATATAAACTTAAGGTTCTATTTTGATTCATCCCATCCTTCTCTTCTTCTAATCTCTTCTTTTAATTATCCCCTAAAGTCAAAATGAAATCAAAGAAAATGGTTAATTTCATTTTTTTTGACCTTGCAAAAGGTCAAACATGAATAAAACATATAATTAACTCTAAATAATGCAAAAATTTGGACTTTGGTAAAATGGCATGCTAATAGAGAAAATTCATAAAACTATGATAACATGCATCATAATTACATAAGATAAGCATGAATATTAGTTAAATATGATAATAATTCAAGGTAAATAAGCATGTTATCACTATGATCAATCACAGTTGAAGAGCGAGGGAATTATTTAGGGGTTAATCAAAATTTCCACAAAAGGAAAAGAAGGAGAGGTTAACTTGTGAAGATTTGGAATCTCTTTGAAGACCCTAGGGTATGGGATTGAAGATCCCCATCTCAATTTGTTGTCACACATTGGAGAAGATGAGAAACAAAAGGGTAAGAAGAGAAGGACAAAGAAGGAGAGGGATCTGCTTAGATCTCAAAAGGGGAGGGAAAGAACAAATCTTGAGAGGAGAGGGAGGAACAATTGTGGTGTGTGAAAGAGAAGGGGGGGATCATGAGAAGAAGAGAGAAATATAGGAAATGATTCTTCATATAACTTCATGAAAAAAGAGAGACAACAATATATCCCCTTTTAAAGAGGCGATTAACAACCACCTAAAGGGAAGTGTTGAATGAAAACATGGAGAAGATAAAGAAAATTGTATGGTCAAGGGGGTGACTTAGAAAGCCCTTTGGACATTGATGTAGAACCACATGGCATTCTCTAATTTAGGTTTATTTGAGTTTCCTAAAATCATCGGCTATGGTTGACTACGGTCAAAATAGGGCAATGAAGCAAACAACTTGGTTTAAAAGGTGAGATGAGGATATGCAAAGGTTACTCGCAATTTAGGGGAATAGTTTGACTTCATCAATTTTAGAGAATAATTTTGACTTGGTCAAAGGCTCATATAATTTGCAAGTACAATTTTCAAAATATGTGGTTGTAGTGGTGGAGAAATCTTGCAAGGAGGCGAGGGGATGAGCGGCAATGCCATGAGGAGATGGTATGGAGGTGTAGAAGGAGATGTCACAAATGTGAATCAAGGAGAGGTTTGGCAGCTCATCATGGAGATAACATGATGACGCAAAGATGAGAGGTGTGATAGATCTCCCAAGATATAGTGAGGAAGCATGGTGGAAATGCTTGGTGATACCGAAGGAGATAAGATCTAAGGATCTAGAAAAGAACATAATAAAGAGAATAGGTGAAGCCAAAACTGGTGCAATGCTGCCATAAATGAGGCACTCAACATTGGTGGTAATGAAGGTTTGAAGAACTCACATCTTAAGTGTTTTTGTACCACAAAATTTTTAGGATGGGTGGTCTTTTAGGAAGTGCTTTGTTTTTTGGTGCAACCCGGCAGCGCAATGCATGGAGAGAGAAAGAGGGTTGTGTTGTATATGTTGTGTCGGCTCTTGAAGAGTGAGAATACAAAGGAGCTTGCTAGATGTTCAATCACTCAATCAAGCATCCTTTTGATGGAGAAACATGGTGTCGAGTCACTGGTAGAGAATGACATCAGAAAAAAATCCCTGTAAGCCTAAGTACTATGAGCATATGAAAGGGGAGATCCATATTTCTTGCCTTACATGGGAAGATCTATGATGAATTTGGAAACAATGTATCAAGAGATGCAAGCAATATCAATATACAATGGGGACTAAAAAGCACCTGGGCCTATTGGGCCACACGCTATTCTAGATATCATCATGATCATATTTTGTCATGATATTTTTAATTTCTTGATTATATTATTATTGTCTTTTGTTTTAATTCGTCATATATAAATGATAAAAAAGAAATATTACATTTTATAGAAAAATTCTAAATTTCATAGAAAATTAGAAGAAGCACTACAAGTTCTTGAAATCCCCATTTAGGATGAAGGGCATCCCTTAAAGATAAATATTTTGGAAATTATTACCACCATTGATACATAAATCAAATAATATGTTTTTTATAAATAGTATTTCATGGTAAAGACCTAGGCTGCTTGTCATAGTACCACGCAAAACATGCTTCCGGTTAAAAATTTTATTGGTGCAACTCACAAACTCTCATTTTTTAAAAAGATAAATAGTAAAATGGGGAAGAAAAAAATCATAGTATTTCTAAAAGGAGTATTTTCTTTTAATAATTTATTTATCTGTTGATCAAGATTTGATTCAAAGTAAATGAAACAAATTATGATTTATTTTCCTAAGTCAAATGTGAAAATCAAATAATATTTCTATTTAAAAAATTTTACCACTACTTTTATGTCTACAAGGGAAGTTTTTTTTATCCTTACAAAGCGATTATTTTTTCTAAAAGTCAAAATCTTTGAATATCATTTCTTGACGCGTGTCTTGCATTTGTCTGACTAAAAATGGAAAAAATAGGGGGACGAATTAAAATAGGGGGACGCGTGGCTTCATTTGTCCATAATGAGGGACCCGCTTTCATTTCACTTTCTGTGATTGTTTTTGATAGCGAAGTGGGCATTCGCCACGTGTCACTTCACTATACCACGTGGCCATTCTCTATTCACATCTTCGATCTCTCTGCATGACTTGTGAAAGGTGAAACCATAAACCCCAGGTTCTAGAAAAACCCTCTCTCTAGATCCCAAGCTAGGAGAGAGGCAGGAATGGCGGCAGAATCCGAGGCTTCTACATCAGGATTGGCTCTCTCGGAGGTCAACATCAACTGGGATAGGTCCTTTATTCTTTGCATTTCACTTTTGCTTCCTGGGATTTCCGTCTTTTGATCTGTCCGGTAGAGGCACGGAGTTAAATTGTGATATTGCTATTTGCTTACGATGAACTTTACGTTTTAGCGTTCACGTCCTCCAAATATCTCCTGTTAGATATAAGATTCTGTGCTATGTATTCCCTAGAGTTATACCCCAGTTTCAATATCTTCTTCCCATTATCGCTTTTGAATTTTCAAATATTAATTTTATTTGGATCTGAAACTAGGTTATTACAGCATCAAATACCTGATTTACTTCTGCATGAATAAATCGCACTATTTGAAAAAGATCGTTGCTTTCTTTGCCATTATTTTAACGGATTGTTGCTTTTATTTAATTGTATTTATTTGTATGTTAGTTTCTAAAAATATGAAGGCTTCTACGAAACCGAATTTTTCTGATCTAGTTATAAAATTTCTTCAGAAATATAATAGTTTGTTCTGGCTCCATGAAATCTATGAAAGAATCTGCTGGAACCCCAAGGATCAAAACAATATGGCGTAGAGGGGTAGCTAAAAGTAGTGGTAGATAAAATCGTAGGACACAACAAGTAGGGGACCTTGTTGTCTTCCTTCTCCCACTTGTAAGTGGCCGCCATAATACCCACAATTCAAAGGTCAGGGATTCAAAAGAATCATGAAATTTAATCATATTTATTTCACTTCTATTTAGATTGGATAAGACCAAATTCCACGTCATCGGAGCAGTTCTATTCACTGCTCAAATGGGCTCACTTCATCCAATTGCGGTTATCAAGACAAGAATGCAAGTGGCTGAAGGCAATCTATCCCGTATGCATGGATTTCAATTTTTGAAGAACATAATGAGGAATGATGGAATCAAAGGCTTATTTAGAGGCTTTGGTACTTCGGCCATTGGCTCTCTGCCTGGTAGGATTCTGGCATTGACTTCTCTGGAAATGTCAAAGGAGATTGTGCTAGAACACTTGAAGAACACGAATGTGCCAGAGGCCACTCGTGTTGGTTTAGCAAATGGAGTGGCTGGCATGGTTTCAAATGTGGTTTCTTGCGCTTACTATGTTCCATTGGATGTGGTAAGTTTAATATCTCTCCTCCCTTTAATCCTAGTACTTTTATAATTTTACATATTTTTAATTACTAATTAGGTTTGTGAATTGAAATTAGCTGGTAGGTTTGATTTTGGAAAGAAAATTATTGGCTCAAACTCTTGCCCTTTGGGCACAAAATAATCTTTGATGGTTGAAATTGGAAATGTTGGTGTCTCTTTATGTCTGTCTGCCATGTATCTGTTTATCTATCTGTATATCAGTTGTTCTGTCTCTATCGCGTGACTCCGGGTTATGTTCTCAAGTACATCAAAAAATCATTGAATATCCGATAATTTCATCATCTTCATGTGGTCTAAACTAGATTGAACTTTATTCTCTCTCTCTTTCATACTCCTTTTTTTCCTTTGTACTCTTGTGCAGCAAAGAATCATCAAATAGCTGAAAATTCATTTCTCAATCAGCTCTTTCTCTCCCTCTCTCTCGCCATCGAGTACTCATATCCTATGTTATTCATTTCTATTTTCAGATATGCCAGAGGCTCATGGTTCAGGGCATGCCAGGGTTATCCATCTACAACGGCCCGTTTGATGTCATCCGGGGAGTTCTCAAGACAGAGGGACTTCGAGGTCTTTACAGAGGCTTTGCATTGACCATGTTGACCCAGTCTCCTGCCAATGCCCTCTGGTGGGGCGCCTACGGCTCAGCTCAGCACCTCATTTGGAGGTGCATATATCTATTTCTCTCTCTTTTTCACAGGATTTTCTCATTCGTATTCAAATTCTTGTCTTTTTCGAGATTTACCTTTGAATCTTCTTATAATTTCTCTCCCTCACTCTCATCCTTGTCATCTTTACCCATTTGTTTTTTTCATTTTATTCTATAATCTTTTTATTTAGATTCCTTCATTTTTCATCTTACCCATTTGATATTCTTTCTCTATTTCTCCTTCTGATTGAGATCCATTCTTCCATTTTGGTCTATTCTTCCATTTTGCCCATTTAATATTTTCAGTATATTTGTTTTCTCTTTCTTAGTCATGTTCCTTCTTCAATTTTGATTTTACCTGTTTGATCTTCTCACTCTATTTTTTTCTCTCTAATTCAGATTTATTCATCCATTTTGATTTTTACCAATGTGACTTTCCTGTGCACTATCTTATTCTGACTCCATCTTCGGTTTTGGTTATTACCCGTCCAATATTATCATTACAATTATTTCCTCTCTCCCTAATTTACATTCCTTTTCCCTCTTTAGAGCCCTGGACTATGATGATAATTCAGAAAAGAAACCATCTCATTTGGAGCTGGTTGGTGTTCAGGCAGCAGCAGGGACCGTGGCGGGTGCTTGTTCTTCAGTGATTACAACTCCGATTGATACCCTGAAGACTAGACTTCAGGTCAATGCAACATTTCAGTATAAAATATTTTTCAGGGTAGTATTTCACTTTTTCAGGGTAGTAGTTCATTCCTGACATATTGTATGAGATCAAAGTTGATTGGTTATTTTGACTCAAAAGGCATTCTGTATGAGAGAGAGAGATCGGTTAGCAAGCAATGAGTTTTTTTGGTGGTCAATGTCAGAGTTAACTTTTCTTCGAAGAGAAAGCTAAGTGCTTTCTCAATCCAATCGAAGAGCGAGGGAAAGAAGATATGGATATCTTATTGCACTGGTGCTCCGTGGGATATCCAACCTGTTTTGGTGCTCAATGGCATGTTTTGTCCAGAGAAAAATCAAAACAGGGTGGACTTAAATTCTTAATTTTGTGGATTTACATTGACATATTTGGAAAATGAATCTTTACAATTCTGGTACATATCTGGTACAAGTGTGAGGGAGAGATGGAGAGAGCATCGGGGTAGAGTTGACTTTCCAAATCAATAGACAATTTATGGTTGAATTCAGTTGGTCAACGAGCTGACCTCAGGCTCTCACTGCAGGTGATGGATAATTATGGCACGGGACGACCTTCGATGAGGAAGACAATTCGTTTGCTACTTGAAGAAGATGGATGGGCTGGATTTTACAGAGGTTTTGGGCCTCGTTTCCTCAACATGTCGCTCTGGGGCACCTCCATGATTGTCACCTACGAGTTCATCAGTGAGTCTCTCTCTCCCTCGCTCCACCCTTCCCGCCCTTCTGTCAGTCTACTTGTCACTCTATTTCTCTTCATCCTTGCAGATTTCTTGCCTCTCTCTGTCTATCCTTCCTGTTTGCCCACCTTTCTCTCGCTAAATATTTGTGTTTCCCGAGTGATTCTCGCTTTCTCTCTCTGTCTAATTAATGTGTCTTCCAGAGCGAGTCACTCTCTCTCTCTAAGTTGTCTGTGTTACTAGAGTGACTCTCTCTCCATCTTTTCCACGATTCTTCCTTTTCTACCTTTTCCTCCCACTCCCCTGTTTTCTCTGTTTCTTGTTTTCGATTTCTTCCATCTCTCTCTCTCTTTCTCTTTCTCTCTCGCTCCATCCTTTCCGCTATTATCCTTTTTCTACCTCTTCCTCCCCCACTCCAGTCGCCTGCTTTTCTACGTCTTTCTTTCTTTTTCTCTACTTTTCTATACTTACCTCTCCCTCCGTCTCTCTCTCTCTCTAAACTATTTGTGTTTCCAGAGCGCCTCTCGCTGAGGCGAGAATGACTACTGCTGCCGTGGCATTTTTCGAAGCGGGCTTCAAGGGACCTTTTTGGGGCGGATTTTCTACTCGACAATTATTTACCATGGAAGATATCAATTATAATATTATTCCAATTGTGGAAATTCTCTCTCGGAAATTTTTTTCTTTGCTAGTACAGATAATCTTAATAGTCAATCATAATTTAAGAAACAAATATTCAATCATTAATATACTTGGTAATTGCAAAAAATTAATGAAAATGATGATTCTCTTGGCAAAGCGAAGCACCAATGAATAATACCCAAAAGCCGATAAAGCATTATTGTCAAGATGAATAACTTGGATAAATTGGCTTGTAGATGACGGGTTGATGATGCAGACGACTACGGATTTAACGGATAATTCGGTGATTGATTGTGTGACGATGATGATTATGGGCTGTGAGATCATGAAAGGGTTGATGATGATGCTGATGATGTTCTAGATGACTTTGGCGAGATCCTGCATGAGGGGACGGTTGGCGCGGTAGAAAGTAGCGAATTCGGTGAAGGAAATGAAGCCATCGCCGTCAGTATCGAGCTCTGACATCATACGGCCGACGTCCTCTGGAGAAGCTTTCCCCACTGAGCAGGAGAGCGCTTCCTTGAGCTCTTCCCTTGAAATTTTTCCGTCACCATTTGCGTCGAACCTCTTGAATATCCTCTCCATTTCTGCCAACTCTTCCTGCTGTTGCACGCTCTCTGCCATCTCTTTCACTTTCTCTCTCTAGAACTCTATCTGGGTCTTGTGCGGTGATGTTGTCATGGGGGGAGGAGGAGATTATTAAAGGCTCTGGAGGAGAGAGAAAGTGGTGGTGCTTCTACGGTACACCCGGGGATGTAGGGGTTTCGGCGTTGGATCCCTTCGTTTTGCCCCGACAACCGCTCTCCATCGACCATCTCTCATCTCTCTCTATCCTCTCCGTCCCTCCATCTCTATCTCACTCATCCGGCAATGAAACTCTGAAAGTAGGAAACCCACCTCTCTCTCTCCACTATCTCCATCTCTATCTCGCTCCCTTCCTCTATCTCTCTCTCAGTCAGCCGACAATGAAACTCTGAAAGTAGGAATCCGACGATCCCTTCCTCATCTCTCACTCTCCATCCGACAACGAAAGTATGAGACCCAACTCGTCTCTCTGTCTCTCGCCGCCATCGGACAACGGATGACTGGAATTATGAAACCGACTGCATCGCTCTCTCTCTAGTCTCTATGCAAAATAACTCAACCCCTTTCCGTTTTTCCCCACCTCCTCTTTCCCTTCCAATACAACGACTTTGCCGATCTTTTCTTCGTCCCCTCCCCCCTCTTCTCTATATATGTATAAACCCAGTCAGTGCCTTCTTCATTTTCCTCTGTCCAGTGTTTTCTTCTCTCAGTCTCTCTCTCATGCAGTCATGCTCCAAAGAGCCCAAATACAGCTGACCACTCCCGGGGTTCTCGCAAGACTAGCCATTAGACTCCCCCATACCGCGGCCCTCTGTCCTCCTCCAGATCAGATTAGTGCCACGTCATCACCATCTTTCCCGCCAATTGCAACCACCACAAATCTTATGCGAGCCTACTTCGCCAATGGCCTTCCGCACCACGCCCGCCACTTGTTTGACGAAATTCCCTGCAGGGACGTCGTTGCCTTCACTACTCTCATATCTGGCCTCATCTCATCCGATCTCCATGCTGATGCCTGGCCATACTTCCGTGATATGCTATCAGAGGGAATTCCCCCCAATGCTCACACCATATCCAGCATTCTCCGAGTCCATTGCACTGCTGTTGCCATCACCATCCACGGCCTTGCCATCAAGATCGGTGTTGATCATCAGATGTACGTCGCAAATGCGCTCGTTTCTGCTTATGCCTCTCATGGGGCCACTGGATTGCAGAATGCTATAGTGATCTTCGAGGGAATTGCCTTCAAAACAGAGATCACCTGGACAACAATGATCGCTGGATATCTTCGGTCTGGCGATGGATCTGCAGCATTAAACTTGTTCCGCAAGATGCTTCAGGTGAGACTTCAGATCTTCTTTGATTTCCAGATATTCTAATAGACAGATAGATATCCAATTTTAAGTGTACTTGTATTAGATTGATAGATAACCATTAAGAAAGATAAAAAAACACAAATATAGTTAAAATTGGGCATCTATCCTACTACTGTTTCTCAATCACTCTCTCTCAGATAGATCAGATATTTCGTGATTTTAGATTTGTTTTCCAGGAAGATGAGAGGATGAATGCATTCAGCTGCTCAGCAGCCTTGAAAGCCTCCGCCATGGCCGGATCCTTGATCTCCGGCAAGCAGCTCCACTCCTCCATGGTGAAATTAGGGTTTTCCAGTAACGTCGTCATCAGAAACACTCTTCTGAATTTCTACTGCAGATTCAAGAACATCCAAGAAGTGAATATGGCTTTTAAGGAGATTGCTCAGCCAGATCTGATCTCCTGGAACACAATGATTTCCTTCATGGAGAAGGCCAATCCCACAAAAGCTCTCGAATTTTTCGCAGAAATGGAAGTTGATAAAAGAATAAACCCCAATTGCTTTACTTTTACATCTATAGCTGCTGCTTGCGGGAATTTAGGTTTATTGACCTCCGGAGAGCAGCTCCATGCCACCGCCTTTCGTAGAGGCTTCCAAGAAAATCTCCCTTTCAATAATTCCATCATCGACATGTACGCTAAATGCGGGAAAATTGGGGCAGGAATTAGGGTTTTTGAGAAGATGGGTTCCAGAGACATTGTTTCTTGGACAACTATGATGATGGCATATGGGTCGCACGGATTGGCCAGAGAAGCAATGGAGCTGTTTAAGGAGATGGTAGCTACTGGGGAGCAACTGGATGGAGTGGTTCTGTTAGGGTTAATAATGGCATGCAGCCACGCTGGACTTGTGGATCAGGGGCTTGAGTATTTTAAATTTTTCTTGGGGTTTGGCTCCCTGGAGGAACAAGAGATTTATGGGTGTTTGGTGGATTTGTTAGGGAGGAATGGGAAGATCAAGGAGGCCCATGAATTGGTTGAGAAGATGCCAATTGAAGCAGATGAGAAAGTGTGGAGGGCTTTGCTTGGTGCTTGTAGAATCCATGGGGATGCCGCTGTTGGGAAGATTGCTGCTGGGAAGATTGAGGAGAGGGATCCGGGAAGTCTGGATGTGTGTTCTCTGCTCTGCAATATTCTGGCAGGGGAAGGAGAGTGGGTTGAGTTTGCCCTGATGAGGAAGAAGGTGAAGGGGAGGAAGGAGGTGGGAAGGAGCTGGGTGGAGATTAATGGGCGGGTGTCTTGCTTTGTGGCTGGGGACGGGAGGCATCCGGAGATGGAACTGGTCTATGGAGTTGTGGAGATGGTGACAGAGATGATGAAGTTGGAAGATGATGAGATCTGTCAATTTTTAACTCCAGATATCTGAAAGATGGAGTCAGTTAAGAAACCCTGCACTTTTTTGTTTCTCTTTTGGAGATGAAGGAAGACGAGTAAGTGAATTTTGGAAGAAGATGACCTGTCAACTCAACCAGGTCTCCTGAAAGCTCTAACTTCAAGGTAGAGATGATGTGAGAGCTCTAAAGAATATGAAGTCAGTTCAGAAATTCTAATACATTTCTTTTTGTTTTCAGACATCATAAAGAATAAGTACTGTACATGGAGATTGGACGGCAGAAGAAGAAGGTTTGACTGATGAATCTCACGAATATCAAGAAGTTGTCAACTTCTCCGCCAGATCTCCTGAAAGCTTGAATTTCATGGTAAAGATGTCGCAAAAGCTGTAATGAAATTAAGGAAATTAAAGAACCCTAATTACTTTTTGTCCTTGCAGATCATGAAGACTGAAGATAATTGTCTAGATCATGGAGATGATGAAATTGGAAGGTAATTCAGTGGATTTTGGATGAAGACAACCTTTCAACTTCTCTACAAGATCTCCTGTACGCTCTAACTTCCAGGTAGAGGTGATGTGAGAGCTGTAACAAAGATGAAGTAAATAAACCCTCCTAGTTCTTTTGTCTCCACAGATCATAAAGCATGAAGATGGCAGTCCGTGGAGATCGAAGAGCAGAGATTGAAGAATTGACCTATAAATCTTTTGAAGATTTGAACACTGTGGAGATGATTTCAGAGATGATGAAGTTGGAAGATGACATCTGTCAACTTGTCCACCTGGTCTCCTGAAAGCTCCAATTCCATGGTAGAGATGATGTGAAAGCTCTAATGAAAATGAAGTCAGTCAAGAATCCCTAATACTTAGTTTCCTTGTTAGAGATCACAAAGAATGAAGACACCTGTATGCGGGCATTTGACGCATAAAAAAAGATATGACTTAGGGAGGTAATTTCTCAAGGATCATGAAGTTGGGGAGATAATTTTGGAGATCATGTAAGTTGAGAGATGAGTGAGCGAGTACTTGGAGGAAGTGAATTGTCAGAAGACAAGGCCTGGACTCCTTGGATCTTCTAAGGATGTTCAACAGGAAAGGGCATAAATGGAACAGATTACTTTAATTTTGTCATCTTTAAAAGGATCTTGAATCAATGCTATTCTATTCTTCATAAAGAGACTGGCATGAGATTTCCACATATCTTCGGTTCATTTCAAATACAAGAAATAATTTTAAGGTGAGATTTTTCTTCATTATATGGAAAAGGAAAAGAAATGTAACTACTATCTCATCTGTCCAACAAAATGTTAGATAGTCTCCACAACCCTTTGCTTTGGCAGATGAAAGGCAGTGATCAGCTAATGAAGTCACTTCGAGCACTTGTTCTGCCTAACCCTTAACACCTTTTTCATTCCGAGATATCGTAGAGCATAGGGCCGAGTGCTTGTGGGTGGCTCAAATGTGATAGGCTAGCAACTAGAGTGATAGATGAGGTAGATTAAGATCAACCTCGTGGGAAGGTGGGAGAGAGAAAGAGAGAAAGAGAGAACAAGATCATATGAGGAGACTGAGAGGAGAGTGGAAAAAGAGTTGAGTGAGAGAGAGGGAGAGTGAAAATGATGGATATTTTGTGGCCTACAAGTTAATCATGTCTTATTTAGATTCATTAAAATGCAAATTGTTGTTATTTTTGTTTGATGTCTTCAATTAAATTTATGAACATATGCAATGATGAAATAAATTATAATGAGATCATAATACAATGATTAGTAATCTTTAAGCATATGTTTTAAACATCCCTATTCGAGGGATATTAAAAAAATATATCAAAAAAATCTAGAAAGAATAATATTTTCTGATCTAACTTATATGATAAGTATGATTAATCTTGTGTCTACTGATGTGGACATACCAATGATAGGTAGTGGGTGCTCTTTGGATAAAGAATTTACTAAATTATCTCGTATAAATCTTTAAACAGTAGTATACTTAACTATCAATCATGTTGATTCATGTCGTGGTTGTGTATGTTGTCCTTCACTTGAGACACAAGTTCCCTAGTGAGAGGTCTTACACATTACATATCTCCTTAAGAACATGGAATAGCTTGACATTTAGCAGTCTTACAACTTGACTTATTGATTGGGTAAACTTGATCCACAATTAATTACTCTATATATTGATATAGATAATCAATATGCTTAGCCAAATAATATTATTGAGTCTATGGAGTTATTAACCATCATGATATATAAACCTAACATATCACTCACATAAGGTTTAAGGATGTTGGTGGAGAAAGACATAATTTTGAGGGTTATATAAAAAGTTCACAAACCCAATGTCTATAAATATAGAGAGAATAACCACAACTCAAGGTGCCCATACAAGCCTTGAAGAGGAGATTCAACCGTCTTACGATCTTATGGATACTATTAGAGGTTAAACACATGATTAGCTTCAAGAACTCCTTCAATAAACCTTAAAAGTATGAATTTGAATCTTATACTAAATAATAGGATTGTCACAAACACAACTTTCTATTCAGTATCTTTAATTGCATTCAATGTTTTGATCAAAATTTTAACAGCCTGTCAATTATCATATCCTATCTAAGAGGGAAGATGATAGAAGAAGAGGAGAAGAAATAGATCTATTATATGAAATTAGGAAAATGTAAAAATATTATTTTAATGCAAGTTTTTAAATGATTTTAATTGAAACTCGTCATAAATATAGAAAAGACACAATGCAAGTTTTAAAATTTCTAATGGAGCTTAGAGAACCAAATTTTATCTGATCTATTGTATCTCTTGAACAAAGATGAAAGAAAGGTGTAGAAAGGGAGATGCCATGAAAACAACTTGTTTTTCTTTGATTTTTCACATAAATAGAGATTGACAAGAAAAAAATCATGTAGGAATAAGGAATTAATAAGAGAAAAATATAGAAGAGAGAAAATTCTCAAGGACTTCAAGTTGTTGTTCATGTGCCACTCATGAGCAGAAGTCAATGTCAAATAAGAGGAGAGAGTGTGAGAGATAGAGCATATTAGATAGGGAATTAGACGGAGATTAAAAGAGAAATTACATGGCTTGAATGTGGTGTACACTTGTTGTGATACTCGACAATATTTGTCGTAACAAAGCCAACCACGAGGTGTAGAGTGTGCTGCAAAGCACACTTAAGTCATTCAAGTCAAATTGGGGCCTATTGCATGGGTCCTCGATATAATCCTTAGCTAATAATTGAGCTTTACACTCCTCAATTTTACCATTGGGTTTACATTTAATATTTTCTTTCCTCTTAGAAGATTAACAAAATATAGACACATCATTTTTACCAAGAGCATGAAGGTTTTCATCCTCGGCCTTTTTCCATTTTGGATCAATAAGAGCTTCTTTGACATTTCTTGGGACTTTTAACGTCCAAGAGTGTTCTATGGTAAGAAGATACACAATTTTAGGTGATGTAGGTTTGAATAGGGTAATATCTTTTGAATTTATTTTGTTGTGTCCCTTTCTTGAGAGAAATTGGGAGATCGAGACTTTCATTTTCAAGATCCATAGTGGCATAGTTAGCTTCTTCCGTGGATTTTATAGAAGTCATGTTGTAATACTGAATTAAATAGAATTTTTTGTTTCTATAGATGTCACTTTTCATGAAGACTTAATGTTGTCTTGTTGATATCTTGCATGCATGTGAAACAAGTCACTCTCTTTCCCCACATTTTTATAGCTAGGTTCTATTGGGTTCTGAGGTTGATAGACTTTTTGAAATTTTGATCAAAACATCGTATGTAGTGGAATACATTGAATCAGATGTTTCAAAACATTGAGGCACCAAGAATAGATGATCCTATCATCTTGTATGCATGAGAAAACATGCTTACAGGGTTCCTTGAAGGGGTTCTTAAAGCTATTCATGTGTTTAGCCTCTAGCAGTATCAACATAATCTAGATGGTTGGATCTCCTCTTCAAAGCTCTTCACCGAGAGAGAAAGAGAAGAAAGGAGAGAATTACCACAACTCTTGCATGGGCACCTTGAGTTTTGGTCCTTCTCCCCTTATTTATAGACATTTGGTATGTAGATTTTTCATAAAAACCCTCACAATTATGTCTATATATACCAACATCTATAAACCTTACATGTGTGACCCATATATCTCATTAATTAATAAATCTATTGACCAAAAAAATCTTATTGGTCAATCTTAATTAATTATTGACATTAACATATAGATTAATTAAGCAAGGATCGATTTAACCCAATCGATAGGTTGAGTTGCTATTCCATTGAGTATCAAGGTACACCACGTATTCTAAGAGATATGTAGTATGTAAGAACTCTCTTATGAAACCTTTCTATCATCGATTGCTATGTATGTATAATCCTTCATCCACATGAGACTCATAAATAAATTAGGGTATGGTCAACTATCAAACCCTAAACGATCACTCAAGTTAGTACTAATATGAGTATGAAATCATTAGGAACTGCTTCTCTGATATTGCTACTACCTTGGACAAGGATTTCATCGCATCTTATTCCTTGAGTCAATCTCTCACTCTTTAATTTCAAGTGGATAAAAAGAATGCAATTTACTCATTGTGATTCCATTGGGATCATTAAGGGAGGGAAGTCTATTATTAGAATCTTATTGGTAGGCTTGCTTGACTCCCCTTGAAAATATTTGGTGGCCTAAAACTCTATTATAAGGCGCTAGTTTATTGCAATACGTTCCCTATCTTTTCTCTGTAGGTTCATTTTTTAGGCTTATAAGCACATGAAGTTTCATGTAAAATACTAGGGTTCTCCAAAACTGAACTGCATTTCGGTAAACTAAACCAAACTAAATTTGACAATTCTTAATTTTTTTCGTAAACCGAAGTCCACTTTCGGTTTTGGATTTTCAATTCAGTCTCACCCAATTGAAAAAACATGAAATTTGGACTCACCTTGCAATGGTTTGGCACTCACTTCTCCCTCTTTTTGGCACTCACTCGTGAAACACTTTGGCATCCATTGACAGTTTGACAATTCGCCCTAATTTCCCTTCTCGTCGAAGGCAACCATCGAAGGCTAAAAGCTCTCTCTAGCTCATGACAAGTCTCAAAATACTCTATGTCCCTCTCTAAGGTTGATAGCTCCCCATCAAAGCTCAAAAAGGAGAAAATTGCTTGATGCTATTATACTCTCCAACTGACATCGTCTCGGTTTCCCCAAATTGCTTGCTGCTATTCTACTGCTATTTCATAGAGGAAACTAATTTTTAGAACAATTGATAAATCATGGTCAATAATTTGATTTGATCTGATCCATATTTTCTTTTACCATATTCTTTTTTATCTAATCCAAATTCTGTATTGTCCAAAGAGGACAATGGGATCATTGATGGTCCTTCTAGCTACATAAGAAATCATTGATTATTATTATTAATAAGATAACTCAATCACTTCTGGAAACTCCATAGATTTGATATATTGGATTGGTTACTATTCCTATATTTCATAAGAAACAGAAAAAATATATAAACTTGGACTTGGGATTTTATTTCATTACTGAGTATCCTAAAGTAATAATGATGAAAAACGGGTTAGTTGAGAAAGAGATGGTTGAATCAAATCAAAATAATTCTGAATTTATTTAAACTTATTTTTTAATTTTAAAAATAAAAAAATAGTTTTTATACCACGCACTATATGTGTACAACCCACGTGGCAACGTGTGTACAACCCATATGGAGATGAATGTGTGTGTATGTGTGTGTGCATGTGTGCACGTGTGAGCGTGTGCGCGCGCGTGTGTGTGCGTGTGTGCTTGTGGCGCATGTATGTAATTAGTGGGTTAAGCATCCTTTTCAGGATATTCGCAAAACCTATTAATTTGAAGTGTTTAAATAACTGTTGAATCACGTAAATTTTTTTGTCATGTGGGACTATTTATATTAGTTTTTATTGGCAGGTAACATGGCACAATCTCGAGTGAGTGGTGTCGCAATTTAACCGCGATCATCAATTTTCACTTACTCGAGGGGGTACGTGGCTACATCTGATTAGGCAACGATTCATTTCAAGATTATTTAATCTCAACCGCTCATATAGGAAGTTATAACAGTTGAGATTAAATGCAAAACATGGACTTAGAGTGGACATGTGGACTCGCCTTAATCGCTCGATGAAGATCAAACAATGAACTTTAAGCGATACATCTTCTTCACAAGCGACGTGGCAAAATCTGAGCGTTTCATCGTTGATCAAATGGACGCGACTTAATGACAAAAATTTGTGAACAAACAAACAATCTAAGCCGTTGATCAAAGATGAAGAGACGCATCCAACAGTCGCGCCTAAATTTTTCTATAAATTAACATGTTCTTCGACAGAAAACTTCGTTCTTGGATGTTTTGAGCAAATCAAGCTATTTAGACAACTCAGTTCATGAATCACTTGATTTCTTTTTCTTCTAGACTCGATTGCGCGTCTAGAGACTTTGTGGAGAGAATCGAAAGTAATCATCGCTTGAACACCAAACTTCATCTTCAAAATTGCAAAATGAAATGCCTTTGATCCAGGGGTTAATTGGATCATTTTGAGTGCGACTTTAGGTTAGATTACATGAATTCCTCCTAATCGTTCTTCTTGTATCATTAGATTTTAATTTCCAATGGTAGATTAATCTAATCGTAGATAATTTTAGATTTTCTCTTTCTTCGCGAACGAAATTTCTTCCTCGATTTCACTCCTTGATTTCTCCGTGAATACTGATCCAAATTTTGTGATTTTTGATTTCTTGAATTTTTTCTTGGAGCCTTCTTTCTTAATATACTAAAACCCCTAATTTCTCGCCTTAATTCAGCATCCTATTTGATCAAATTTCAAAGACACCTAAAGAATTCTCTTATTTCTCTGTGGATTCAACCCTTATTCAATAATATACTCTTTAATTTGTGATTATAACTTTAAATTGATGAGTTGGGAACTTGTTTTGAGATGAGTTTGTGTGTATTAAGTGACCGCATAAAATCGTCTTGTCAATCATGATTCATTGGATTGATGACATTCGGAACCTTAAAGAACATGTTCTTGCTGTCGAATAATAGCGTGAATCTCATGGAGGTGCACACATGGCAAAAGTGTTGCATGAAGTGCTTGTTGATTACAATTTGACAGACAAAGTAAGAACTTTTTTAGATTTCTTTACTTTTATATACGAAATACATGTTTTCCTTATTTTGTATAATTATGTGGGGTCACTACTGATAATGCAAGCAACAATTAGACTACAATAGCAAGCTTGGAAAAATTGTTAAAGGGTTCTAGTTCAAGGTTCACCAAGAACTATCTCATGCCTTGCAAGACCCATGTTATCAATCTAGCAGTACAATGTGGCTTAAAGGAGCTTGGTAACGATGAGTCATATTCAGATAGCGAGGATGATGAAAAATATATAATTAGGGACTAGAAGCCATTAGTCAAAAACCAATTGGTGAGATTATCTATAGACTTCAAAAATTTATTATTGTAATTAATCATTCTCCGAAGAGGATTCATCACTATAAGACTTTGTGTGATGAGTTAGAAATGCCAAATAAAAATTTTCTTGTTAAGGATGTCCGAACTAGGTGGAATTCGACATATGACATGATTGAGGCTGCTCGAGAAAAAAACAGAACTGTTGAAGGCAATGGCGAGCAACCATCTAAACACAAATAAAGAAAACTTTTTAATTGAGGATGAAGAATGAGATCTCTTAAAGATATTTTCAAATGAACTCTTGCCTTTCCGTGAGGCAACTTAGGTATTTTCTAAGTCAAGATCAATTACATCGCCAAATGTATCGGGGCTTTATAGACTTCTAATTGAACAATTGGACTCCTGAATTTTTGAGGTAGATCATCATCTCCAAGATTTTATAGGGCCAAAAATGAGCAATGACTAAGCAAAGGCACTAAGAAGCAAATACACAGTAATGAAGGAGAAATTGCTAAAATATAATATGCAAGTGAGGAGAGAGCTTGTGTTTCCTATTGCCCTAGTGCTAGACCCTAGATTCAAGTTGGAACATATACCTTATGATGAGCACAACTTTGTTATGAAAATTTTACTTAATATGCTTGAATCAGTATGTATAGTAGAAGCTTCGAGTTTTACGTCGATTGATGATCTTTTTGCTTCATCGAGTCACAAGCGTTCAAAAGTAATGATGCAATTTATGGAGCGACAATCAAATAAGAGCATAACACTAGATGAGAACTCAGAAAAGTTTGAATTAGAGGATTACTTATATGAACCTTGCATTGATTGCTTACATGACGACTCATTATAGTGGTGGCATAATAGAGGATCTAAAAAATATCTGCGCATTTTAGTGCTCGCTAAAGAGTTCCTTTCTATTTGTGCATCGAGCTCTCCCTCTAAGAGTCTTATTTCCACAAGTAGAGGAATTGTCACACTTAGAAGAGGAAGGTTAGCACCGGACACTATATCTGCTTTGATGACCTTAAAGTCTTAGAGTCGCAAGGATGTCACTAAAGGTCATGAAATTGATTCAGAAGTGGAAGAAAGTAGATATGTGAAATGATAATTTTCTAAAAATCTATTAGTTGTTTTCTTGAGAACCTAAAACTTTGATTATTTTTAATGGCCAATATTTAACTATTTTAGATTTTTATCTTGAATTTTAGATTAGGATTTTTTAAACATTTTTTATCTATTAGTGATGATCTCTTATCATTTTTTTTGTTAAACATGTATATATTTATACAAATTTGTAATGTTATTAGAATCTTAATTTTTATTCAATGAAAATAATATATCATCAAAAGTATAGGTTTAACCAAACCAACACCGTACAAAACCGTTGATAACATGCTAAATTAACATGATAAAACATGATTATTGATGCATATTAAGGCATAAATGATTTCAATTCCATGCATGTTATCATACTTATGTGTATTTTTCTATCATTCCATGAAAAAGTAATTATAATCTCAAAAACACTTTAAATAAGGGTTAAATATGATGATTCAAAAGATAAATAATTAATAACCCATCTTTATTTGAGATTATAGAGGTTTTTAAAGTTAAAATAATGAGAGAAAATGTTTTATAAACATTTATTTATATTTTCTTAAGTTAAATCCTTAAAAAAATAAATGTATTTTTGAAATGAAAAATTAAAACTCTCATTATTTATTAATTTTGAATCTTTAGAATGATAGATAATTAAAATTTGGATCAAATGAAAATTCGCGCGGGCCACGTGGATGCGACGTGGTACTCAGGGCCACGTGGCAACGCCACGTGAGCCCACGCGAGCGCCTACATGGCGCGGAGGTGACACGTGAGCATTATTTATATTTACATATATATATATATATTGATTATAGTACATATAGTCTTCCGATTATTGGAAGAGATTTTATTAACCCTCTAATCCCTCGCACATTATAAACCCATCCCTCTTCTTTGATTTTCTCCGTGTGGGACTAAATTCCACATGGTTTTTAAGACTGCAGGTGACGTGGCTGATGGAGAGGTGTTGGATCACGATCGAAGCACGCCGATCGAGTGCACCCGCGGTCCACCGCATCCCGATCACGCACGTGGCTAATTAAAAGAGTTATAACGGCTCTGATGAAACGGCGAGGAGCGCATCTCAACCGCCCGATCGTGATCCAAGGCGTTTTATAACGGAAATCTAAACCATCATCCGGACCCTCCATCGAAGATCCGACGGCAGTGATATCTTCGAAACGGTCCACGGTGGACCGTTTCATCGTAACCGTTGATCGTTTCGATAGAATGGTTACGCCCAAAATATGTATAAATAGAGGTGTTCTTCGATGCTCTAAGCATTCGAGTTGGAAATCAAAAGCAATTGATCTATTTAGACACCTCCCCTCTCGAGTCTCTCGATCCCATTGTGTTCTACACTCATTTTTGCACCTCCGGAGCATTTGAGTTTGAGATTTGGTTGAGTAGATTAGGAAAAATCGACGCTTTGAATCTCCACATCGCATTCTTTGTGTTCTAGGCGATTAAGCGGGTTAGTCGCGTCGATTGATCGCTATTTGGGATTAGTGGAAGCGGTTTTTCATAATCTACCTTCCTATCATATTTAATTTCAATTTAGATTAGGATTTCAAGTTTAATTTGGTTTAAATTATGTCAATTTCGCGATTTCTTCGTCCGGAAATTTTTTCTCACTTCGATCTTCAATTTCTCCACGAAATCAAGACCAAATTCGATGATTCTTGATTCCGTGGAATCGATTTGAAGTTATCTTTTCATAATTTACCATTTTCCCCAATTTCTATCATCAATTTATCATCCGATTTGATCAATTTTGAAGAAAACATTAAGAATTTCCTTATTTCCTTGTGGATTCGACGCTTATTTATCATTATACCCCTCAATTCACTATTAAATGATCAAATTGGTAAGTTCGGAAATATTTTTGACACGAGACTGTGTGAAATGGACAACCTCGCGGTCCCGTATCGTCAACTGTCACCCACACCGAACCAAATTTAGGTATAGGTTTAGGTTTTTACAAAAACCAGTACGGACACTGGAATTGGTGAACCCTATAAAATAACATTAGCTCTAAATAAAATCAGAAACTTTGTTATTATAATAGTCTTTTGCATTTTAGGTTCTATTTTTTGAATAGTTTAATTTTATTCATAAAATGTGCACTAAGCAGCTAATAAAATATATATTTATGTGAGAAACTTCAAGTTTATTCTACATTAAAAACATCCAAAAGAATCTAGGGCAATTATTAACAAAAGACCAAAAAAATCTCTATCATTTTTTAATGACTCTCTTGGGTTTGGTACCAAAATGTCACTTTGAAACAATTGAAAGGGCTTTGAGTTTCTATATCGAGAGGGAGGATATTGTGTCCTTTTGTGTTTTACAAATTTGCATGTTTCGAAGTCAAGTTGTCCTTTATTGTTACTTAAATTGGGAAAGAGTTTTTTCAAAACTTGAAAAGAGTGTTGTCCCCATCATTGGTGCGATAGATATTATACGGCCTACAAGATAGTCACACTTTCATATATCTTGTTTATATTCATTAAAATAAAATTGATTCATTATCATTCTTTTGTGATTTTTGTAATGAAGTCTATGAGTATATGCAATGACTAAGTGAATTATGATGAGATCATAATATAGTGATCACGAGTCCTTAACTATATGTTCTAAACATTCTTATTCGTGGGATACTCGAGAAGGACATTAGATTATCTACAAATAATAACACTATTTGATCCAACTCATATTATGAGTATGACTGATTTTGTAACCATTGATGTGGAGATACTAAGGATGGATAGTGGGTGTTTTTTGGAGATAGAGTTCACTGCTTTAATCTAATTGTGAATCCCTAAATGATAGTATACTTAATTGTGAATTAGTTTGATTCATGTCACGGTTGTTTACGTGATCCCATGACTTGAGACACTAAAGATATATTGTAGATGGATGACCTTATTTTGAATATGATTCAAGAATCTCTAGCCACAAGATCTCTAAAATATTAAATTTTGGATAAAACATGAAGTTTTTTAAGATAATTGTGTGGTCAAGATGGGATCATCCACCCTCAATATTTGAGAAGAGCAACCAACGGAATAAGATACAATGAAATCCTTGGCCAAAAAAGTGAAAATTTTGTAAGAGTTTTCTATGATTTCCTTCACACATCAGTATTAACTTGAGTAACCAATTAGGGTTTGAACAATTGACTATACGCTAAGTCATTCATGAGTCTCTCCCGGACAAAGGATGATACATACATGATAATTAATAACAACAAGATTCTATATGGGAAATATTATATGCTATATACTCGTAGAGTATGTTGTGTAGCTTGGCACCCAACAGGTTGACAACTTAACCTAAAAATTGGGTCAAATTGACTCTTAATTAATTATTCTATATGTCGATGTAGATAATTAATAAAGGTTTAGCAATAAGGTGTTATTGAATTTATAGAGTTACTAACTAGTGAGATATATGGACCTAGATGGGCACACACATAAGGTTTATATACATTGGTGGATATAGAAATAATTTTAGGGTTTTTATTTAAAAATTCATATACTTAATGTCTATAAATGAAAGCAAAATGAGTAGAACTCAAGGTGTCCATGCAAACCGTGTGAGAATTATCTCTTTTCTTCTCCTTCTCTCTTGATGAAGAGCATTGAAGAGGAATTCTCTCTAATGTCTAGTGATCGTGTAAATACACTTCAATAGATTTTGAAAACTCTTTCAAGTGAACCTTGTAAGTATGTTATCTCATGTATACTAGATGATAGGATCATCGCTTCTTGGTGGTTTGAATATCTGATTCATTGTATTCCATCACGTTTGATGTTTTTGATAAAAATTTGGAAGTATCAACCTTAGATCTACAACATGGTGGAGGAGATTTTTTGCATCCTTTCTATTAAGAGATCACCGCATTCCCTCATAAGTTGCTATTCCAATGTCCATGATGCGTTAAAGTCTCTCAATTACTCAAGCAAGTCTAACCCATGCATGTAATATTTTCAATAGAAAAGGATCACAATGATCTAAATAAATAGCATAATTGGGGACCTTTGCTTATCATTGGAATGAAACTAAGCTAATGCAAGGCTTAGGAATATGCAAGACATTTCTAGAATTATAATTGTATTAATTTTTACTCTTCCAATGTCTGCAAGAGCAGGTAATGAACAATAAACAATTTCAACTTAATTTCTGCTAAGAAATAGTGTATAATAAATGAAGGCACTTGGATCAGGTTTCATAGGAGCAGTGGCACTAGAATCAAGAATCCAAAAATTTTCATGTCATTGATGATGAAATTTATGCTAGTCATATATGGAAATCCAATAAGATCAGTAGATTTACTTGAGTTTACCAGAGATTTTCAGCCAACTATGGCTGTCGATCCTGATTGCAAGTTCTTCTCATCTTCACTAAATTTCAGAATTTCAGCTCGGCTCTTTTATCCCCTACAAGAATCACACCCCACCATGTCCCTCTGGTCGTGTTTTTGGTTCTTTCTTTTGAACGTGGAGCTTTGATCAGCTCCAGAGGCCCGAGAATTTTTCTCCAAAATTCTCCATTTTGACTGAGAAATGAGGAGCGCGATAGTTGGTCGATTCTTCGAGTTTGCCTCCAAATTGCATTTAATCGACTCTTCATGAACGTGTCCAGCGATGGCCTCCGCAGTAGTTGCCTGAACAGTTCTGATGAAGAACTGTCCTCTCAGAGTTTCAAATCCTGGATTTTGTTCTTGACGGAAAAGATAATCTCTATGCCACGGGATGTATTCCATGTCTACTGGTTTGGATTTGCTGGCCTATCAACTGTAACCAGCTACTTGCATAATCCAGGACTGATCAACGTCCGAAATCTTGGATTCATCGTCCATCTCAGCGTGTTGTCCGCTTGCTGTTTCCTAGAGGGATTCCTGCGTTTTTTTGATACCCTAGCAAGTCTCCAACTCTAGGAACCATGGAATCCAGCAGCCATCCATGACATGGACGGTCCAGCTTCTGTTAGATGGTTTATTCAGTCTTGGACACTCGACTGTCTGCTAGGATTGTGAGCTGTTTTTCATCGCACGCGATCATTTCTACGAAGAAGATAGGTTCTTGGATTATTCGAGCGGATTCTTTGGCTCTTCCAGGGTTCGGATTCGGCATCCTTTGAAGTTCTCCCTATCATCTTTTCCCAAGTTTTTTTCCGGAAGAATCTATGTCGCTCAAGTTTGTCCAATCGATTTCAGATCCCTATCTTTTAAGAGAAGGGTACCCAAAACGAGATCGGAAAGAAGGAAGAACAAGACCTTAAGTTTACATTATTTTCATCGTTTAAAAACCGAATAGGTGGAGGAAGATAGACCGAAAGTTAGAGATTTGCAGACAGATAGAAAGCTAGATAGATAGACAGACAGATATATAGATAGAAAAATAGAGATTAGCAGACAGACAGACAGATAGATAGATAGATAGATAGATAGATAGATAGATAGATAGATAGATAGATAGATAGATAGAAAGATAGATAGATAGAAAGACAGATAGATAGATAGATAGATAGAAAGATAGATAGATAGAAAGATAGATAGATAGAAAGATAGATAGATAGATAGTTAGAGGGACATTTAGACCGATAGCTGGATAGAAAGATAGATAGATAGAAGGATAGATAGATGGATAGATAGATAGATAGTTAGAGGGACATTTAGACCGATAGCTGGATAGAAAGATAGATAGATAGAAGGATAGATAGATGGATAGAAAGATAGATAGATAGATGGATAGAAAGATAGATAGATAGATGGATAGAAAGATAGCTAGATAGATCGATGGATAGAAAGATAGATAGATAGATAGATAGATAGGTGGATAGAAAGATAGATAGATACATCGGTGGACAGATTTAGGTCCATTTCCACGTTTAAGAATGTGAATGTCGCTTCTTCACCCCTCATCGAGGAATTGCTAGTTGTACTGAACATGTGGTGGGAAATAGGAATAAATCACCGGGATGGGCCCAGAATCTGTCTTTGGCGCACTAAGGCCCACCATGCTAGATCGTGGATGTCAGAACTAACGGAGCTACGACGGCGCCGTTTAGCTTAACGGCCGATTCGCTTAGAATAAATTTAGTCCTGAAGAAAGATTCATTTTCTCTTTCTCTTTCTTCTCGGGATCTGTTGCTGTGCTTCCTTCTCCCGCCCCAATCGGTTTCCAGCTTCATAACGGGTGAGCCGATCGCGATTTACGTCTCAGCGATTCGCTTTTTGCTGGGGTTTTTGCTTAGATCACTAGCTTTTTCGTTGATTGATCGGTTACTGTTCTATTACTAATTTGATGCTTTTGGCGGCCGATCCGATGTTTTGAATAGATTCAGAGGTTTTTTTTATGAGTTTAGGTGAGTTTGTCATTCGTTGTTCTTATACTGGGAGCTCTAATTTCAATGAACTTTTTTTAGGGTTCATCTCTTTGTGTCGTACTGCTCTATATTAAACGACTGGTAATTTATCGTAGATTTGAATTCGCTGATTTTCTTAGTTTTGTCGTTGTGCCTTTTCTGATATCCTTGATAGCCTGTTATATAATCTTTTGATGCGGATGTTTTCTCAGGTGATTCAATTAGTACATCTGTTTTGTCAAATCCAGTAAAAAAAGTGTTTTTTCTATGATCTCAATTATAAATTCACCAATTTTCGTGATATGCTTTCCAATCTCTTTGAGCCTTTTATCGTTCCCTTTGTTCACTATTATTTAGTCATTTGATTCGGATTCTTGTCTGGTAATGACGATTGATTTTTTCAAGCGCGTCACATAGAAAAAAAATGTTTTCTTATTGATCTCAAATCGAAATTTAGTAATTTTCACCATTTTCCTGATATGTTAGTCTCGTTGAGCCTTTTGCTGTTTCCTTTAGCATACGTATATTATCTTTTGATGCAGATGTTGGCCTGGTGGAATCCATAGAATTATTTCTAATAAATTTGTCCAGCTCTTGATTTCAACTCCAAATTCTCCTATTTTCACAAATATTCGTCATATGATTTCTATTCATGTTGAGCCTTTTTTGATTCTCTGAACAGAATGTTATGTAATCTTTTCATGGGGATGTCTGGCGTGTGGAATGAATTGAATTTGATCTCGTGCGTTACTTATGTGATAACAAATAAAAATTTGTCCTGTTCTCGATCGCAGTTCGCCAATTTTAGTGGAATTTTAGCATTTTAACTGGCATAATGCCCTGATAATGCCGAAAAAATTAACTGAACACTTTTTAAGGATTCAAGGATTGGTTGTCATTTTCTTTAATTCAAATTCCATGATATGCCTTATATTTGCATTGAGCTTTTGTGTTTACCTTTACTGACTCTGAAATAATCTTTTGATGGGGATTTTTCCCTGGTAGAATCAGTAGAATTTGTATATCGTTAGTGTCGAATCAAATAAAGATTTGTCCTGTTCTTGATCTCAAAGTGCAATTCGACAATTTTTATGGATTTTTGGCAATTTAACTGACACGATGCTGAAATAATGCAGAGAGACATGGGGCTGTCATTCACGAAGCTCTTCAGTCGGCTTTTTGCCAAGAAAGAGATGCGCATCCTTATGGTAGGTCTTGATGCTGCTGGTAAGACAACCATCTTGTACAAGCTAAAGCTGGGAGAGATTGTCACCACCATTCCCACCATAGGTATGATTTTGTATTTGTTAATATCTCTTCACCATTTCTGTTAGTAATTTGTAGCAGATATATTGAATTTATTTTGGAGTCAAGCTGCCCTTGGCTCATATGTGCTCATGCCCGGAGGGGTGTCCGGTTAAAAGATTCAATTGTCACACTTCACAAAAGGACTAGTCTACAGTCTCTCTTTCTCTCTCTGTGTACATCTGGGTGTTGGGCTTATTTCCATTGGTCGATTCCTCTCTTTCACTCCTCTTCACTCCCTCTTTCCTTGACTCCCCTTATCTCTCTTTCACGTTCTTACCTACTAAATGCTTTTTCTTAAATGAGTCCTATTTCTCTGCTGTTAGAATTCTCAGCCGTTGGATTTTATCCAACAGCAGAGACTCATTCCATCATATATGTCTTGCCACTTGATGGTTACATTCAGTGCGAGTGAACAGTTGCAAGCCCTTCTAAATAAAAGATCTCGTCTTCTTAATCATATCTCAGAAAGTATGACAATTGTTGATTGTTATAACAATTTTTTTCTGCCAGGGTTTAACGTAGAGACAGTTGAGTACAAGAACATCAGTTTCACTGTGTGGGATGTTGGGGGTCAGGATAAGGTAATTGAATCTTCAATTGTTTCATAACACATAAAATCATAAATGACTTAGTCATGTAGTCAGGAATATATATCCACTGTCTTTACAATCAATTTAATAATGACACTGATGAATGATGATCATCTTGTATGATCATGGGTATTCGGGATGTATCAGATCCGCCCATTGTGGAGACACTACTTCCAGAATACGCAGGGACTTATCTTTGTGGTGGATAGCAATGATCGCGACCGAGTGGTTGAGGCCAGAGATGAGCTTCACAGGATGCTAAATGAGGTAATTTATTTAATTATATAGTAAACAAAGACTCTTTCATTTTTCATCCTCTCAAGTGATTATCATAAGATCCACTTTGTCCTCTCTCAAGTGATTTCTTATAAGATCTGATCTCTCTCTCAAGTGGTTAATCGTAAGATCCAGTCTGTCACTCTCTCTCTCTCTCTCGTGCATGTGATTTAACATAAGATCGACAGTCTGTCATTCTTTCTCTCTCTCTTGTGCATGTGATTTAACATAAGATCCACAGTCTGTCATTCTTTCTCTCTCTCTCGCTCTTGTGATTTAACAGAAGATTTGATCTCTATTTCTCTCTGTAGATTAAGGTCAGATCAGCCTCAGTAGTGTATCTCTTACTGATCTCTTCTCTCTCGATCTTTATCTAGGACGAGCTGAGAGATGCAGTGCTGCTGGTGTTTGCCAACAAGCAGGATCTGCCGAATGCTATGAATGCTGCAGAGATCACTGACAAACTTGGCCTCCACTCCCTTCGCCAACGCCACTGGTCTCTCTTATCATGTTTTAGCCATTTTTAAATTGTCCACAAATCATTTTTGCTTGAACTGTCTTTCTCTATCATTCTTTCGCCCAGGTATATCCAGAGTACCTGCGCAACCTCCGGAGAAGGTCTGTACGAGGGTTTGGACTGGCTCTCCAACAACATTGCCACCAAGGTCTATCATGCGATGTCTTACACATATCCTTTCTTTCCCTTTTCAAAGAAAACTTATCATTTCTTCCTCACGCAGGCATAGCTGCATACCATTGGAGGAATCTTATAAGGAGCTGCATATCTCTCGTCCCACCCATTTCTTTTTCCTTACACCCAAAGTCTTCTTTGTGACTTATCTGTGGACTTGTCTTGCAGTCCCTTCTTTCGCACAGTAGGGACAACTATCAAATAATATAATAGGTTGGCTCAGGTTTAATTTCTCAATCAGTTTGCTTACATCTGAAACTGGGGGGTTGGAGTTGGTTGGTGATCACTGATTTGGTTTGAGGAAACTCATAGGTTAAGAATCTTTTATGTCTCCAGATTGGATAATCATACCCCAACATATCCCTCTGATCATGCTTCTGTTCTTTCCTTTGACTTTTGGGCTTTGATTAGCTCCAGAGGCCTGAGAATTTTTTCTCATTGATTCTCTGTTTTCACTGAGGAGCTCCATATTTGGTCGATTCCTTGAGTTTGCTTACACAGTGCATTTAATCGAAGTATGTCTCCCTTGAGTGCCTCCTCTGCAGTTGCCTGAACAACTCTAGTGGAGATCTTAGATCTGTCCTCTCAGAGTTTCAAATCCTGGGTTCAATTCTTGAAGTAGCAGATATTCTCTATGCTACGGATGTAGTCTGGATTTGGTGGCCTATCATGGTGCAATTCCCTCTAAATTATAACCAGCTTATTTGGATGATTCAGGACTTATCTCTGTCCTTGTGTCTGAGTATATGTAGAAGGAATCAATGTCATAAATCTTGGATTCATCCTCCATCTTAGAGTGTTGTCCGATTATTATTTTCCAGAAGGATTCATAAGTTTTTTTGATACCTCAAAAAGTCTGCAACCCTTGGAACCGTGGTATTCAATGGCTGATGAGGCGAATGCGTGAGGTCATTGAAAATATGTGGATATCTATGAAAATTATACCAAACTCACTAATTTAGATAAAGACTCTGCTATCGGGGCAACCTGGTTGCCCCGAAGGAATCTGGGGCAACCAAGGAATCTTGGGAAAATTTACTTTCCCGCCTGGGCATCTAATTAAACGGGGGAACCGGTCTCTCTCTCTCTCTCTCCATCGATTGAGGCTCTCTCTCTCTTCCATCGCCCAGCCCGGCCGACGCCTCCGTATCGCGCCACCGGTTCCCGCCGAGGCCAACGCCCCAGCCGCCTCCCGCTGCCACAGCCAGCTCATCTTGCTGTCTCTCTTCCATTCCAGCCGGCTCGGCGAAATCCTTTGTGGACTCTGCGAAGGGCGCGAAATCCTCTCGCGAAAATGCAAGAAAGGAGAGGAGAGGTGAATATCTCGTGAATATTTCTTGATGCACGAAATGCGTCGGGATGAAAAGGCTGCCAATGACTTCTGAAGCAGATTTCAAGCGCCGACTTATTATTATTCTGTATAGAGGGAAAATTGAAGGAGGCGCGTGTAATTTTTGAGGATATTGTGCTAATAGATTGCGCGCGTGTAATCTTCACACTCTTCCTTTTTCTGTTGTTTTGAACTGATTTGTACTCTTTCAAGAAAAATGATAAGCTAGCACTAAGCTGAGTTCAGAAATTACTCGCCGTGTTCTTCTTTTAGCCCTGTTCTTCTTTTAGCCAATTTCTAGAGCAAAACAATAAAAAAATTGAATATGCCCTTCAAACTGAATAATTGAGAAAGTAGAGGAACCCTGCATCGAGAAGGAACACGAGGAGGAAAAGAAAAGTTTAATCTCGGATCAACAAGAATCAGAGGAGCCTCTTATTCATGAGAAAGGAGAGGAGCAAGAAGTGGACAAAGGTAAGGAAGTTGAAAGTGATAGCTTTACTGATGGTGATGCGTCAAAGAGCGAGTTTGTTGAAAATCTTGAGAAGGAAGAAGAGAAAAATTTGGAAGGAGAAGCGGAAGAAGTTGAAATTCCTGGACATGAAGACTCAGCTGGTGTTGAGAAAGAGAACGAAAATTTGGGGGAAGTTGAGATGCTGGAAGTAATCAAGGAAAGGAATAAGAAGAAGGAGAGGGAGATTCCTGTACTGGAGCTTGCTTCAAAAGCCATTTGTGTAGCAATGCCTTCGAATTTTGCATTGCTTATTCCGAATAAGTTTATTTATTTAATTTTCCAGAGATGGATGTTCGACAACGGAAAATGAATCAAAGTTCTTGGATGTAATTTTGTGAAAATTGGATGGAAAAAAATCAACCATGATGTGCGGAGAAATTCAAAGGACATGATAGAAGAGTGGATGCAGAATTTTCCAGGTTTGGCCGATAACTGCTTTTTGAGTTACTGAGCTTAACGCATTTTGAAAGTAGTTGGGGAGCTATTTAGAGAGAGAATTGACTATTTTCCTGCATGTTGGGACCAGTTGAGCTTACATCGAATTTGGAACCATACCGAACATCCAATTCTAATTGAAGATTGCTGATCACAATATCTGAGCTCGTGGCATCAGGTTTGGCATTAAATGCAATCAAACTCGAGGATCTTTTTTTTTTTTTTTGAAAAGAGGGAGCAAACTCGAGGATCTTACAGCGTGATTCTTTACTGGAACGTTCAAGAATGTGATACAGTTTGTGCATCGAGATTCCCAGGAGAGGAAGGGAACTGCTGCCTTCAATTGCAAGTAGTCCTCTAACGAGGAATAGAGAAGAAGCATGGGAAAAAAATAAATAGGGATCTCTGCCGGTGCTTGCACTGCTGAGGAACCTCGACCAGTCTTGTTCGAGAGTTACTGAGCTCTCCCAACTCCTTAATGGCTCTCTTGATGCCTCTTGCTTTCATATCATCTTGCATTTATTGGAGGGCAACCGAAATTACTGCCGCCAAGGGCGACGCCGGAAAGGTTACCGCTTCCGCCACTCACTTTGTCATGGCGCCGTAGACCCACCTCTACAACATGATGCAAGAGAAACTCCTATGTTCTTCTTCAGTTTAATAATCTCACTTCTTCTACTTCTCCGGAGGTGGGGGCGGATGCGGGAGCCGAGGGGGGAGGCCAAGGCCTCGATTTTTTTAATATTTTTTTTTGGCGTTTGGAAGGAATCTGGGTTATATACCAATTGCCCCAGATTCCTTCGGGGCAACCGGTTGCCCCCGTAGCAGAGTCCTTTAGATAAATAATCATGAATTAAAGAGTATAGTGGTGATTAAGAGTTGAATTCACGGAGAATTAAGTAATTTTTGAAGTATTCTTTAAAATTTAATCAAATTGGATGACGAAATGAAGTGAGAAGTTAAGGATTTTGATACATTTGGAAAGAGAATTTAAAATTGAATCTATAGAATCAAAAATCATTAAGTTTGGATCAATATTTGCGGAGAAATTGTCAAGTGAATCAGAGAGACATTTTTTAACAAGAAAATCACTAAAAATTGAAATTAAAATTAAAATTGACAAAATTTATGATTTAAAATTAAAATTTAATGGTATAGAAAGAAATATTAGGATGAAATCACAATTTCTTACCAAAAGATCACTCGAATTGATCCATTTTTCTCGCGGATCAAAGGCTATTTATTCTGCGAATTCAAAGACAATAATTGTCATTCAAGAATCAATTTCTCACTATTATCCTAAAAATATCTCATTTCCAAACACTCTGTGGACATAGAAATTGATCTAGAAGCAATTGGAAGCAAGAGATTCAAGAATTGTGGTGTATATCGTCGAAGAACATCTCAATTTATAAGACAAATTGAGTGTAACCGTCAGATGGAGCTTTTAATGTTCGATCAACGGCTTTGATGAAACACATATATCCGAATCCTTATGCTTAAATCGCGTCTATTAGATCAGAGAAGGACCATCGAGATCTCGCCACGTTGCGCACGAAGATCAAACGATAACTCCTCAGATATACGGCTGAAATTAAATCATTTTAAAATGATTTGCTGACGAACCAGAGTACGCCACATACCCTTCACTTAAGTGATGATTGATGATCCCGATTAAATCGTGCGATCAAACGCTCCGCACGGCGCCACATCACTTGCACATACAAAAACATAAAAATAGTCCCACATGACATAAAATGATGGGATTTAATGCGTATATAAGGTATAAGTGATATCGAGAGATAGTGTTACTTTGAAAAGTAAGCTTAATCTCTCTTATCACTCACACGGATACGTGCGCACACACGCTCACACGCGAACACACGTGCAAACACATCTGCATCGCCACAAGGCAAGTTCATACGCCACCAAGTGGCGACGTGCTTTTTCATCCACGCCACGTCAACTGCCACGTCACCACGCGATATAAAATTTATTTTTTATTCATTATAATTCAGAATAAATTAAATTAAATTCATAAAAATATTCTAAAATATTCTAAAAAAATCCCTAAAAATTAGAAAATTCATATCTTTTAAAATATAACTCTAAATTAATCCAAATTTGTCTCATTATATCATAAATGAAATTATTCTAAAAATTCAAATTTAATAAATAACAAGAGAATAAATTTTTATTTCAAAGATACAATCATTTCTTTTAGAATTTAAAACTTAGAAAACAATAAATGAGTGAATAAAAAGTGATTTCTCTTATTATTTAGCATTAAAACCGAATTATAATCTCAAATAAAAAATGGGGATAGTCTAATCTTAAAATATTTTTTTTAATTTATCATAATTATCCCTAAATTAGTGCATTTTGAGATTATAACTTATTTTTATAAAATGATAGATAAACACTAGAAAATATGATAACATGCATTAGAATATAATATTTTATGCCTTAATTTGCATTAATAATCATATATTTTCATGTATAATTTGCATGTTATCAGTAGCCATCCATGGAATGAATGGTCCAACTTCTGTTAGATGGTTTCTTAAGTTTTGGACTCTCAATTGGTTGGTTAGGGTTGTGAGCCATTATTGATTGTATGAGATCATTTCTCCATGCACAATAGGTTCTTGGATTATTTGAGCAGATTCTTTGGTATTCGAAGGTTTGGACTATGCATCCTTAGAAGATATCCCTAAAATCTTTCCCCAAGTTTTTTTCCCATTAGAATCTATGTCACAAAATTTTATCTAATCAATTTCAGATCCTTGTATTTTAAGAGAAGGTACCCAAAATGAGATTGAAAGAAGAACAAGGACCTCATATTACAATTTTTTCAGCATTTTTAACAAAATCCGCAGCAGAATCAAGAGATAAGTGTTAAGAAGATGAGAGGGAAGAAAGATAAAAGATAAATTTTGTATATTGTTTTTGATTGTTTACGGTATTCATAGGAACTGTCTGTAAGGCCTTCTAACACCCCCTCTCAAGCTGAGGAGTGGATATCAAGATATCTCCTTTGATAACCATTTTGTCAATATATTTTCTAGTTGCTAGGATGATCCAACAGAGGGTGTAATGATCTTGTATTTATCTGAGGTTTCTCTGATTCATTGCTAGTCAATATTCACATGTTCCATATTTTCATATTTTACAGGGTTGTGAGCCACACTGACTGCTGATTGATTGTCGCAAAATATCTTGGTTTCATCCTCTAAATGGATTTTAAGCTCCTTCAGGATTTATTTGATCCATATTACTTCAGTAAGTCCATGAGCTAAGCTTAAAATTCTGCTTATGTACTTAATCTTGAGACCACCTCTTGTTTTTTTGCTTTTGCTTCGCCGTGTGATGAGGTTTCTAGCTAGAAAGGGGAAATAATCAGTGGTTGACCTGCGATCAGTCAAGGAACCGGCAAAGTCAAAGTCTGTATATGCATTTAGGGTTAGGGTACCTTGGCATTTGAAGTGAAGACCCCACCATGTTGTGCAGCCTATAGATCAGACACTCGCGGACTATGCATGAATTGGCTGAGAACGTTGACTGCATATGAAATATCTAGACGTGTATGTGCTAGATAAATTAGTTTTCCGACTAACCTCTAGCATCCCAATATCCACCTTTTCTTCCCTTTTGTTTAGAGTTAACCTGCAATTTACCTCTATTGGAGTTCTAGCAGGTTGACATTTCAGAGAAGCCAATTTTTGTTAAAAAGTTGAGGATGTATTTTTGTTGGTACAGGAGGACCCCTTGGCCTAAGTGTGCCACTTCAATTCTAAGAAATCATTTCATTTTTCCTAGATTTTTCATAGTAAATTCACTGATAAGTCATTTCTCTAATCTTTCCCTCTCTTCCTCAAAAATAGCATTGCTGATATCATTTACATATACTACCAAAATAGTAAGTTTCCCAATTTCAGAGTGTACGATCTCCATTTGATTGAAGATACCCCTTTCTCTACACGACTTCAAAAAACCTCCCAAACCATGTTCAAGGAGATTGTTTCAGTCCACATAATGCTTTCTTTAATTTACACACATCATTATTTTTAGATTGTAACTAAAATTTCTAAGGGGCATTTTTTACATCATATTGTAGTAGCGGCCAATTAAATTGTGCTGCCATGGAGATTAGAATTCTTATAGTGTTCATCTTTGAAATGGGAGCACATAGGGAAGGACAAAGACCCGACCGATGTCGGTCGACCGGACTGAACCGAGACCGTCGGTCCCACAAAATGGGCCGGAACGGTCTCGGTCCAAGTTCGGTCCGATCTTCTTCAGCCCTTCGGCCTTGGACCGAAGAGAGAATCAGCGTCTTCTCTCTCCTCATTCTCGCATCCCGCATCATTATTCGTTCTCATCTTCCATTCCGCATCTAGGTAACCTGGGCGGTTTCC